>NW_020868305.1:394136-400819 GCF_003789085.1 Penaeus vannamei
TCCCCTCGAAAGGAGGCAACAGTGTCGAAATGAACAAATCTTCTGACAAAGTTACCTATAAGTGTGACGACGTTACTGAGTAAGTTCATCAGAAAAAGATATAACATGCATATAATAGGCTCACCGAAATATTTTTGAAAGATTTTCATAGTGAAAATGTGACATTTCTGCCCATCTTTTATTCAGGCTGAGCTTTCCCCCGAGTTCCTTCGAGATGGTCGTGGGTGCTTGGGTCCTCTCTGGCCTCAGCGACCTCCAAGCGAACGACTTCTTGCACCGCGTCCTCGACTGGCTGGTGCCTGAGGGCCACTTCGTCTTCCGAGAGGCGTGCGGCTTCCACGAAGGTTGGTTCTTTCGCAAACCAGCGATATATTTTCAATAATGCCAGTTTCCTATTTTAATGTTGGCCAAGTTGAGGCCTGGCTTGGAGCATATTTCTCGAAAAAGTGAGTTGTTCTCATTTGGATATATCTACGACTGATATTACCTTTCAACGAAAAGCTTTGCTGATAGCAAGATCTTAGAAAACAAGAGGTTATTCTATCGCACTCAGTCTAAGCCTAAAAACAGACTATGAGCCGTCTTCCTAAGAGGAAAGTAGAAAACGAAAAAGTAGGAAAGAAAGAAAAAAAGGGTTTCAAAAGTCTTACGTAAAGCAAAACGCTGACCAACTCTTCATTCTTGATTATCAATATAACGTTTTCAGGCTACAGCAGAGACCCATTTAAAGAATTTTATGAAAACGATAGAATGTTCTGACACACACACACACACACACACACACACACACACACACACACACACACACACACACACACACACACACACACACACACACATATAAGTCAAAAGATGTTGTTAGTGTGAGATTTTCCTATTCATCAATATTTACCGATTAGTATTATATTCTCTTAGTTTACTTTTTTGTGTTACTTTTAGTGTGGTGATTCAAGTAAATAAAACCCATAAAAAGCCATCGACCCTTGTAGGGTCTTGCCACCACCTGGTTAGTTCGTCCAGGAGCGTTAGTTTGTGTGTTAGGAAAGTTAAAGGCGTCTAGAAGAGGGTAAGCAAAACTAGACAGTAAGTGTACAAGTGTAAAGAAATGACCATACCAAGTTTCAAAGGTTTACACCTAGGGTAGCGTGTTTTTTTTTCTGAGGTGGAGTACTAGTCGGCCTAAGCTGATGGAAGGTATAGATTCACGGGTTTTGAATGTGTAATATGCAAACAAAAGGATCTAGAGAATTCTAAAATAACCATCAATTTACACACTTAAAGAATCTTATTAACTCCTCCACGTCTCTTTATTTCATTAGCTTCATCTTCATTACTTATGTTCTCATCTTGGAAATTAAGATACCATTGAAAATACCGTCCGCCTTTATCTCAATATCCCATCTAATTTATTATCATCTCATTTATTTTCATCTTAAAATATTATTCTAAATGCTCAGATTTTCAGATTCCTCGGCATTTACATAACAGAGGGGGTGCATGTAGGGATACGTTAAACATTAAGTATCAAAGAGTTACATTTATTTAATAAAAGATTCCATTAAACATACAGAACGTAAAAAGTAACTAATAAAAGTTCACTTTAAAAAATGACTAAAAAAGAACATGAATTTCAGAAAGCAACACGCGAAAATAAAAAAAATAAAACAAGAAATCCTAAAACAACTTCTATAAAAGTGAGCACATCACCATAAGAAATAAACAAAACAAATATACTCCGCCTTACCGCCCTTCAGCATAAGCCCGCACACGCACACGCACGCACACACACACACACACACACACACACACACACACACACACACACACACACACACACACACACACACACACACACACACACACACACACACACACACACACACACACACACGCACACACACACACACACACACACACACACACACACACACACACACACACACACACATATCTATCTCTCTCTCTATATATATATATATTTATATCTATCTACCTATCTATATGCACAGTGTACTTTTCGAGGACTAGAGTATTACGTTAGATGCGTTCAGATGTTTATGTTTGATAGTATATTGCAATAAGCTATTGATTTAGATAGATAGATAGATAGATAGATAGATAGATAGATAGATAGATAGATAGATAGATAGATAGATAGATAGATAGACAGATAGATAGACAGACAGACAGACAGACAGATAGATAGATAGATAGATAGATAGATAGATAGATACCCTTCCTGACAATAACTTTAACCCCTATGCTATTTATTATTACGCCATTATCATTTACAATTAGGCCAGCTGTCGTTTCCTCAGTGTCTTGAGTTGGTGCAATACTTTATCATGATTCTTGATTGTTTTTCTTTTGTGCATAAATAGATCCTGGCAGCTACTGGCTTGACACATTGGGAAGGGCTCTACAGTATTTTTAAGCACTCTGTTATCTTACTTGCTTTCCTTTTCTTCTGTGTTCTCCTAAAATGATAGTTATGAATAAAACTAAAATTTTGCTATATAAAATAAAGTACATTACTTTAATTTGCTACATTTGATAACTCAAAATGAATTCAATGTGTTGCCAATGAGGTCAAATGTTTAGGGCTAATATGTTGAGCGATGTAGTTAAGGGTATGGCTGAGGTATCTTTCCAGAATTTCAAATTACTACCTGAAAACTAAAAGTCAGTCTCCTCCCAAAGATACTCGGCAATCAAACTGCACTTTGCTGAGGTCTCCACTGTTCTACTGCCAAATGCTGCACTCTGTAGCAACCAAGTCCTCTTCATTTACGATCCTGAGGGCTACAAGTTTACAATCATACGTTACTGTGAGTGACATCTTTAACTAAGATCTTTTTGCTTGTAACTCATAGCTTATTCAATGCAGCCATGTGCTACACTTTATTTGTTAAGGGTAATAAGTAGTGCATGTCAGTCTCTGAGTGCTTGCGAGAAGTTGTCACCTTGAGGATAAGTTGTAAAGCCTAAGAACTATTTCATAAAAAAGAGTTGCATGCAAAACTTTATGAGGAAAAATCGTTTTTCTCAGCACGTGGGTGACCCCACCAAGCTGTGCTTTCTGGCTCAGCGCTCAGAGATGAACAACAGAACATGACACGCTGTGGACATCCGGTATTCTAAATCCCTTATCCTTAGGATGGAGAGGGTACTCGGCCACGCTTGGCTTTCAACAGGAGGCGAATCTACAACTAGGGTGAGTATGATTAGTATTACTACAATAAATGAGCTTATATTTTGCGGCATCGTTAGTTAGCGAATTCAATTTTTGATATAAATCACTTGCCTGAGCACAGTGAATAGATATACAACCCTCATAACACGGCGAAATTGCCATTACGAGTGGTTAGTTCATATTTATCAGAGTATCTTCATAGAAAGGGGTTCTATTTTGGTCATTAGTTCACTCTTAAGAATAACCCCAAAGATGAACAAAAAAGCACATAAATTTTAATTTTCTTTAGATTTTGCTGGAATCCACTTTCTTCAATAAATCTAGTTTGTGCATTGTTGGTTTTATATATAACCATATAGTATATATATATATATATATATATATATATATATATATATATATATATATATATATATATATAATAAGGAAAAGGAGGGCCAGGGCTGTGATGAACATCTTTATTTAGTAACGTTTCGAAGAGTTATCTCTCCATCATCAGACTAAAACAGAGAATACAAGAACAAATTAGACAATTAGGAGAACAGTGGTATAAAATAGTTTATAACAGAGTAAGCAAATCAAAAGGTAACAAGTGAACAAAAAAGAAACAGTCAAAAACATAGTGGAAAATGTAAAACTTGGGTGAGGGTGAGACATACCAAAGACAAGTGAGGAAGGGCTAGTTACGGTGGTTGAATTACACCGTAAACAACTGAATGGCTGTACTATTGTTCAGGTCAGGTTTCATCTTGTGGATATACAGGGATTCTGAGATGAGAAGGTCAAATTTGTTAGCTGTTGTGGACAGAATTTTAAAATCATTGTGAGTGAACGGGTGATCTTGTGAGTGTGAATGCTGACGAACAGCAGAGAAAGAAGGTCTGCTCAGAGGTAGGCTCGTCCTCGTAGATTTACCTATATGTTCGAGTGGTCTATGTTTGAGCCATCGAGTAGATGACCCAATGTACCTAGCGTTACATCTAGGACAATTGAAAATATATACTATATTCGAACATAGTTCTGAAGGCAGAGGCATTCTTTTTCTAAACAACGAGTTGATACTATAGTGGTTGACAAGGACAATATTGAAGCTGATCTGAGGGAATAAATGTTTAAGTATTTCACGTAATTGTTTTCGAATGGTAAAACTTATATCACCAAGATACGGTAATTTTATGAACTTTGTTTCTTTGTGGGCGGTGAGGATTTTTGTGGGTGGGCTTAGTTTATTATCCAAGAATGATCTTAGGGTCTTGTCAAAAATGTTATCAGGAAAACCATTGCTATTGAAATTATTGACTAAGAATTTGATTTCGTCATCAAATTGAATCCAGGTAGAGCAAATATTAAATGCTCTATTAATTAGAGTGGTTATGCTGTTAATTTTATACTTCAAAGGTGTGAAACTTAAATAATTCATTCCCAAACCGGTGAAAGTAGGTTTTCTATAAACCGAAGCATCGTGATAACAAGACCAGACAAAGGAAAAGGCATAGTAATCCTTAACAAGACTGATTACTGTTACAAAATATCTAACATTCTTGCAGACTCGTCAAAATTCAAACTCCTAAATGTTGACTTAAGCAGCCATCTCCTCAAACTTGAAGATAAATTAAACAGACTCTTACGACCTATTAAAGAAACCATTAATGAAGCCACATATAATTCCATTCTCGCTTCTGGCTCTCGTCCTGGTTGTTTATATGGACTCCCTAAAGTTCATAAGACTGGTACACCTCTGAGGCCTATTGTTTCATCAATTAACACTCTTAATTATAACCTTGCTAAATTCCTAGTAAAAATCATAGAACCCCTTACCACTAATGAGTACACCACTGCCAACACCTTGGAATTTGTAAATGAAATTAAACAACTCAACATTGATGATTCTACAATAATGGCAAGCTTTGATGTTGAATCTCTATTCACTAACGTTCCTCTGTGAGAAACCACCCAGATTATCACAGATACCAAATCTGACGAGTCTTTGTTACACTTTGGTCTCAACAAAAAACAGTTTAATTCCTTTCTAAATGTTGCCACGAGAGACTCCGTTTTTTCTTTCGATAATCAACTTTACACTCAAATTGACGGTGTAGCCATGGGTTCACCCCTTGGCCCTAGCTATGCTAATACCTTTCTTTGCCATCATGAACGAAATTGGTTAAATAACTGCCCAGATCATTTCAAACCAATTTTTTACAAAAGATACGTGGATGACACGTTTCTTCTTTTCAAACAACAGTCACACATTGAACAGTTTCTGTCATATCTTAATGAACAACATCCAAACATTAAGTTTACGTGCGAAACAGAAAAAGAAAACAAACTTTCCTTTCTTGACGCATTGAATTTCCAAAGAAAACGGACGTCTCTCTACTTCGGTTTATAGAAAACCTACTTTCACCGGTTTGGGAATGAATTATTTAAGTTTCACACCTTTGAAGTATAAAATTAACAGCATAACCACTCTAATTAATAGAGCATTTAATATTTGCTCTACCTGGATCCAATTTGATGACGAAATCAAATTCTTAGTCAATTATTTCAATAGCAATGGTTTTCCTGATAACATTTTTTACAAGACCCTAAGATCATTCTTGGATAATAAAACTAAGCCCACCCACCAAAAATCCTCACTGCCCACAAAAAAAAACAAAGTTCATAAAATTACCGTATCTTGGTGATATAAGTTTTACCATTCGAAAAACAATTACGTGAAATACTTAAACATTCATTCCCTCAGATCAGCTTCAATATTGTCCTTGTCAACCACTATAGTATCAACTCGTTGTTAGAAAAAGAATGCCTCTGCCTTCAGAACTATGTTCGAATATAGTATATATTTTCAATTGTCCTAGATGTAACGCTAGGTACATTGGGTCGTCTACTCGATGGCTCAAACATAGAACACTCGAACATATGGGCAAATCTATCAGGACGAGCTTACCTCTGAGCAGACCTTCTTTCTCTGCTGTTCGTCAGCATTCACACTCACAAGATCACCCGTTCACTCACAATTGATTTTAAAATTCTGTTCCACAACAGCTAACAAACTTGACCTTCTCATCTCAGAATCCCTGTATATCCACAAGATGAAACCTTGACCTGAACAATAGTACAGCCATTCAGTTGTTTACCCGGTGTAATTCAAACCACCGTAACTAGCCACTTCCCTCACTTGTCTTTGGTATGTCTTCACCCTCACCCAAGTTTTAATTTTCCACTATGTTTTGACTGTTTTCTTTTTTGTTTCCACTTGTTACCTTTTGATTGCTTTACTTCTGTTATAAACTTTTTATACCACTTGTTCTCTTATCTTATCTAAATTTGTTCTTGTATTCTCTGTTTTAGTCTGATGATGGAGACGATAACTCTTGCGAAACGTTACTAAATAAAGATGTTCATCACAGCCCTGGCCCTCCTTTTCCTTCTGAGATACGCATTTCCCGAATGGAAAAATCAACCGCAGAAATTTTCATTACGAGGA
>NW_020868305.1:446566-448551 GCF_003789085.1 Penaeus vannamei
GAAGGGGAAGGGGAACCGATGGGAACAGACTGCTCAGTATACCAGGCAAGGTTCTGAGACGTATCAGAGACAACCTACTGAGGCATCAGAGCAATCTGGATTCACTCCTGGTAAGTCCACAATTGACCATATCCTTGCACGAGTCATTGTAGAGCGCCGTCGGGAGTTCGGGCGTGGGCTGCTTGCAGCCTACATCGATCTCAAGAATGCGTTCAATACGGTGCATCAGGAATCACTCTGGGAGATCCTGAGACAGAGGAATTCCAACATGGATTATTGGACTAATAGCAAGTCTGTATACTGGTACTGAAAGTGCTGTTAAGTGTGGTGGGGGCCTGTCGAGCTTCTTTCCAGTTAGTTCAGGAGTGAGGCAAGGCTGTGTCCTTGCACCAACTCTTTTCAACACTTGCATGGACTGGATACTGGGCAGAGCTACTGTTCAGTCAATGTGGAGCAACTCTGGGCAATATCAAGGTTACCGACCTTGACTTTGCTGATGATGTTGCCATTCTATCTGACTCCTTGGAATCCTTTTCAGTGGCTCTGGATGCATTTAGTAATGAAGCGAAGTCCTTGATTTAAAGGTCTCCTGGACCAAGACCAAGATCCAGGACTTTGGAGACTTGTTAGGAGAATCTGTTCAGTCGGTATGTGCTTGTAGCGAGCAACACAAAGTCACAAAGAGCTTTACATACCTTGGTAGTGTAGTTCATAGCTCAGGGCTTTCAGACCAGGAAGTCAACAGACAGATTGGCCTGGCAGCAGGGGTTGTGAACTCTCTCGACAAGAGTATTTAGAGATGCTGGTACTTGTGCAGAAGGACCAAGCTATGGGTTTTCAAGGCGTTGATAATGCCAGTTTTGCTATACAGTAGTGATACGTGGACTTTATCCTGTGCCTTGGAGTCCCGTCTTGATGACTTCTGTAATAGGTCCTTGCCCCGGATTATGGGGTACAGTTGGCGGGACCACGAGTCCAACCAACGGTTGCACCGTGAGACTGGCACAGGACCTGTTACCTGCACAATCCGGGATCGCCAATTCAGGCTATACAGCCACCTGGCTCGCTTCCCCCAGAATGATCCTGCCCACCAGGTTGTCTCAGTAAGAGACAACCCTGGTCGGAGGAGGCCTGTGGGACAACCTAGGAGGTCGTGGCTTGGGCAGATCAATCAAACCTGTCGTGAAGAGCTCGAGATGGGCCGAGTCCCTGCCTGGCAGCATGCCATGAGGGACCCCAAAAGGTGGAAGCAAAGGGTGGATGCAGCCATGCGTCCCATCGCGTTAGCCCCCAGATGATGAGATAATATATATACATCATATATATATATATATATATATATATATATATATATATATATATATATATATATATATATATATATATATATATAATATATATATATATATCTATTAATATATATATATATATATATATATATATAATTTATATATAATATTATATTATATATATAATATATATATATATATATATATATAATATATATATAATATATATATATATATTATATAATATATATATAATATATAATAAGTATATATATATATATATATATAATATATAATATATATATATATTATATATATATATATATATATATATATAGCATACATAGCATACATATTATAATATATATATATATATATATATATATATATATATATATATATATATATATATAATATATATATATTACATATATATACATATATATGTATATAATATATATACATACATATATATATATATATATATATATATATATATATATATTTATATATATATGTATATGTAGCTATTTATATACCATTTCTTAATATCTATGTATATATATATATATATATAGACTATATAATACTAATATAATAATAATATATAATATATATATAGAATAAAGATTTATTTATTATTGAGATATTATATTTATGTTAGGTATAGTATTATAATATAATGTATATATATAT
>NW_020868305.1:449161-454161 GCF_003789085.1 Penaeus vannamei
ACCAAGCGCCATGGACATTAACTTCTATACATGAGTAAAGTTTATAGCGGAGATTTAACATATAATGTTATATATCTATCCTTATATCTATATCCTATATCTATCTACCTACCTGATCTCATCTATCTATCATCTATCATATCTATCTATCTATCTATCTAATCTAATCTATCTATCTATATATTTATACTATATTACATATATGTGTGTGTGCGTGTCTGTGGTATGTGCGCGTGTTGTGGTGTGCGCGTGAGCTGTGTAGTGTGCGTGTGTGCTATGTGCGATGTGTGCTGTGCACGAGTGTGTGTGGGCTGGTGTGTGCCAGTGTGTGTGTGTGTGTGTGTGTGTGTGTTGTGTGGTGGTGTGTATGTAGAGTTTGTGTGAAGGTTAGCGAGTAAAATGTTGCTCAGACTTTATGAAAATTTCTTGGGGAATTCAAGAAGCCTAACAGTTATCCCCCATCGCCGGCAGTGTGTCTAATGAGCTTCCTTGATTAAACCCTGACTCTTTTATTTATCTTTTTCAGATTCTATGTAAACGGGATTTATATTAATTTACGAGCAAGTTCCAGTTATCATAGCACTGCGTTATTTGTGAGAATATTATTTTCAGTAAATAAAATGAGCGAAATTGCGTAAATTTTTTCTTCGAACTTCGCGATTCATTTTGTTTTTTTGTTATCGTTCTCTTCTTGTTTCTGACCATTTTCTTCTGATGATTGCCGTTTTGTAGTCATTATTAAGGTTTATTATCTATTTTAATTACAATTATTGTTGCTAATTTTATAACATCATTTACTGTAGTACCTCACTCATCATCATCATCATCATTATCAACACATAATCAATTATACTTAACTGTCATTTATTCATTAAAACTTGATCAATATCTTTCTTATTGTCATCATTATCTAGTTTAGTGGTCAGTGGTAGGAGAGGTAGGGAGTTAGGAGAGGCATTTCTCATCACCCATTCATTTATCCTCTATTTTCACCCATGAATTATTTACCATTCATTTACTGCTTTTCTTATGATTCATTATTTTATTATTATATTATTAATTATTATTATTATTATTATTATTAATTATTATCTTAATCATTATATTATTTATTAACACCAATCATCCATTCACTATATCGATTATTATTATTATTATACACATCAATCATTACTGGAGAATGGCGAGTCATTATGAGTGAGAGTACGAGTTATTTACATAGTTATTATTATTAATATGTTACCAGTATTCTATATGATTATAAAGTCTTTTTATTAATCGTCATTATCCTTGGCAATATCTGTATTATTCCATCACTATCATTGTTATAAGATAACATTAATACTGTCATCATGGTCATTGCCGTCTTTCTTTTTATTGTATCGTCCCGTCAACTTACAACTGTTCTACATTTAACTACTAAAGTAAGTCTTTATCAACGCAAACACGTTTCAAGAGACTCGTCAATCAATGCGTAAAAATATCGTCAACATGAAGCTGAAGCATTAAAGTTAAGAAGAGGTTCAACAAGAGAGAGACCTACGCTTAGGGATGTTGTTTTGTGATGATATACCTTTTGAGGACTGAAGATCTGACTAAAAACTTATTTTTAACTACAACTATTTGAGATTGAAGGGGAAAAACACACCAATTTAGGCAAGTTTGAGCTTAGTTATCTTTGTGAAATGATACATACATACAATATTATATAATGATATAATAGACCATATATTAAATATATATATTATATATATATATATATATAATATATAGTATAATTATATAAATATGGAACCAATATTTTCCGAAACTATATTTTTTTCAAAACATAGGCACATTGAATAATAGGGCCACATTGGAATAATAGCGTAGGACATGTTGATTAGCGTTTATTATTTACCATGTTTCTGAGGTAAACTAAGAGAAGACGCTTATTGACTTTAAATAACCGCAGAATGATAAACAATGAAAAAACAAAACAATAATAAAATATAACTATATAACGACATTTTATAACAATTGCAATGAATGGATTATGAATGGTGTCACTAATGACGATAAGTATATATACATAGTAATAAAATAGATGAATAAATAGACAGACATAAGATAGATAGATATCAGTTATCCTATAGGTAGATCATAAATAATCAAAAAATATAGACATACATATAAAAACACAAGCACAAACAACAATAATGTGTACACAGAACATGAAAGGAAAATATCCATAGTAGGAATAAACGTTTATGTTTCAAAAGTAACGCTTATTTTCATATCTATTGTGGTTGTTTGCCTCATACATACATCTATAGGGTTGTGTTTGTGTGTGTGTGTGTGTGCGCGCGTGGGTGACATTATGTATGTGTGTAGTGTTCATATATATATTATATATATATATATATATATAAGTATCATAGTATATGTATACATATATTATATATATGTTATCCATATATATACATATTATATAAGTGTGTGTTAAATATATACGAGATATCATAAATACGTGGTATATATATATATATATATATGAGATATATTTATACTCATGTGTGTGTGTGTGTGTGTGTGTGTGTGTGTGTGTGTGTTGTGTATAATATATATATATATATATATATATATATATATATATATATATACTATATATATATATATATTACACACACACACACACACACACACACACACACACACACACACACACACACACACACACACACACATATATATATGCATATACATACTGGGTGTTGGCGAAGAGACACATTACTTCACTCCTTACTTCACAGGTTGAGAAGCTATACTGTATGGCACACTATCAGAGCCGCATAAATACTTGCCATGAGCCCAATAATCTCCTTTTAGTCTCGGAATCTCTAAGAGTGATTTACGAAGCATGAGTCGAAGCCGAGCGAACGATGACCGAAGTGACGATCCTCAGCGGTAGCCAGAACGCAAGGAATCGGGGATGGGGAGTGCTTGCAACGTTTCCATGTCTATGTGTATTTACGTTTGTCTTAATCTTAACAAATGTATCGCTGTATAGTAATTTCGTATGAATAATTACTACACTCGTCCTCTGTCTGGCGTCCACACCCTTTCATTTGTTGATTATATAAATTCTTCTTTTAATCGTATTAACTTTTATACGTAGTCCAAAAGTTGTTCTATGGTTGTAACCTTGCTAATATCTTCGGATTACTCATACTGACTTCTAAACAAGAAATATTATAAAAGTTCCATCATCTTTCACATTCAACTTAAGCTGCAGGCTCTGTTGGTAAGTATATACACTTTACATTTTCTTTCCTTTTTATCATATATTAAAAAAAAAAAAAGCTATAAATTAAATTGTTTTACAAACCACTAAAGTCAAGGTCTTTCATTTAACAGTCGATAATGTGGATATGGCCATTGCTGTCGGTATATTTGCTAAACATTGAAGTGAATACAACGATTGTGAAAAACAGTATATACTAGAACCTACTAGAATATCTCTAAATGGGACACAAAAATTTCCTTATCATTTTCCAATACTTTATTTTTGTTACAGAAGGAAGTTTAGGAAGTGTTTTCAGATACAAATAACATTATGCTGTCTTCAGAAAAACCACACACATGCAAGACATTTTCTTACATAAAAGACGAGGAACATCTCTTAACATATTTGAAAGCGAGATGCAAGATCGTTCTCAATTCAGAGAAACTTTATGAAAAATATATTGAGAGAGAAGAAAAAGGCAAAACATATAGATCGAAACAAGAATGAAGGCAAAGAAAAACGATAAAAATAGAAGCAAAAAATATGGAACACAGAAAGAATAAAGATATTTTTTTTAAAGAAGGAAAAATTCAGAACAAAAGAGGCAAAGAATAAAAATGACAAAAAAAAAAAAAAAAAAAAAACATGGAACAGAACAAGAATAAAGGCAAAGAATAGAAATTACAAAAAAGGAAGCAAGAAATATGGAACGGAATATGAATAAACACAAAGAATAAAAGTGACAAAAAAGGAAGAAAAATATGGAACGGAAGAAGAATAAAGGCAACCAAAAAAGGCCAGCGAAGGGAATCCCCGCCGTCGTAAGATCAAGCCGCACAAAGCAAAAAGCGCAATGGAGAGCAGCTTTCCTCAAGAATAAAGGCCAGAGCTCGATCCCTCACAATCCCAGCGGGCGGAATGCAGCAAAGAGGCTTCCGAGCATGAGGAAGTTGCTTCGTGTTATGATTCTCCCTTCCTTTGTGTGCGCGCCGAGGCTTCCTTCCTGAGGCTTTGGCTCGGGATATGCTGGCGTGAGGAGAATGTCTTGCCGAGAAATCTGTTGGTTATAATATCAAAATGAGGCAGGTGATTGTCATTTTGTACTATTCAGCATTATCATTATGATCAGCAATGCAGTTATCAGAGAAAGCAACGCAGTATATTCTTCCACATGAGCATGTGTGTGTGTGTGTGTGTGTGTGTGTGTGTGTGTGTGTGTGTGTGTGTGCATACATACATACATATATATATATATGCTCGCGCACACACTCTTAGGCATTGAATTAAGTTGCCAAGATTTTGAGATATCAGTCACGGTATACCTTTCATCATCTTATTCGTAAAATGAATAAACAAAAAATATTTAAGCGACTTACCGATTTTTCAGCATAAGCTACTTTGAAATTATATTAACTACAAAAATTAACAATGTTCAACTATTAAATTATTTCATGCAGGTAAAAAAGAACCTGTAAACACACACACGCACACTTGGTTTTCCATGATCATTGCAAAACACCCGGGGAAACTTGCTCATTGCTACGATAGTGGTCCATATACTTTAGCTTAAAAATATATATATTTGCAAAAAAAAAATAATAATAACTAGGAAAATAGAAATTTGCTCAGCTGACGAAAAAAAATCTGGTTCCAGTTCTCTCAACTTTTCTCGTTTCCCACGCAGAGCCTTTTTGAGTTATCGTTTTTTAAATGTTTTATAATTAAATAACATACA
>NW_020868305.1:456661-461179 GCF_003789085.1 Penaeus vannamei
GTGTGTGTGTGTGTGTGTGTGTGTGTGTGTGTGTGTGTGTGTGTGTGTGTGTGTGTGTGTGTGTGTACGCGCGCGAGCGAGTGTGTGTATGTATACATATATACATATATTTATATATAACATGTAGATGCACATATATGCACACACATGCTTCATAAACATATATATATATATATATATATATATATATATATATATATATATATATATATATATATATATATATTATATATATATGCATATGAATATATAGGTATATACACACACATATGTTCATTATATAAATATGGTACACTTAGGGCTGTCGGGCTTTTACACTCCCCCTGAAGGAGACTCTTGTGGCAAATTTAAAAAAGATATTTGTCAGAAAATTCCAAGAAATTGATCTCTTGCAGATCGATAAATACGGAAAGGAAGCAGATCGCGGCGCGTTCCGTGACTACTAAATAAACGCAATTTTAAGATACAACAAATTCTTAAAGACCACATCCAATAACCACGCCCTTTTGTCGGCAAATTTAAGGCGCAACACGTTACAAAAGAGTTGTAACCATATTAGAGATGTCCCTTTGTATAGAAATAAATGCAGGACATTTTTTAATTACACGAATGAGGAGAAGGAGCATAAAACGTCGGTCAGCATTTTTCTATTGATTTACCATGGTGGGATTTCGTTAAATTATATTGGTTTTCGGAGAGAGCTCTTATCCCGACAATGCCATTTATATACATCGTCGATTACAGTAACTAATATATATATATATATATATATATATATATATATATATATATATATAATATATATATATATATATATATATATATATATATATATATTATATATGTATATTATATATATATTATATATATATGTATGTATGTATGTATGTATGTATATACATATATGTAATATATAACACAATTCACATTATCCTTCTTTTACATTTTCTTTCTTTTTATTTTTCTTCCTTTCTTTTTCCTTTTCTTTTTTTACCAAATGTTAAGAAATGGGGCAGTTATTATACCAAATGTTAATGTAAATGTTTCCAATACATTTTCAAATATATTGATGAAAAATTTAATGATGTTCCTTACGGCGAACACCACACTACACGTCGCAGTCGACTGTCGTGTCACTGACACTTTTCTTACATTCTAATACAAATTTACGGCAAACAGATTGAAGTCTGAAGTCACCCTTCTAGAATGCTAGACAGCACTGGGGCGAAACCCCACTACGTGACTTTCAAGTCACTTATTCCTACAACACGTATATAATTACCAAACACAGAAATGGATTTTGTGTTAATGACCTAATTTCATATTACACACATCACACACACATACATACATACACACACATACATACACACACACACACACACGCACACACACACACACACACAACACACACACACACACACACACACACACACACACACACACACACACACACACACACACACACACACACACACACACACACCACACACACACACACACACATACATACACAATCCAACAAACTAATAATGGTGTTTCTCAATAGTTTTGAACATAGTAGTAGTTCCTATACCATCGATTTGTCTCATGTCATCCGAGTCAACTTTTTTCACTTTTTTCTGTACGTTTCGCATCTGGCATGTAAAATTTACCTTTTGTGTTCTCAGTTATTTTGAACTTTGGCAAACTTTAAACCTAAATCATATTTTCTTGGTCACGGTTGATTAGTTTCCGCTAAACTTTGTTTCGTCGAGTTGCAGAAGAAATGTAAAATCTGTAAAATGTTTACAAACTCTAGTGGTTTTGAATTTCACATTCGTGGGATATGTCTGAGCACTGCTATGATGTGTGGTTATTCTGTTTATTCACCTTTCCTTTTTCATATTTATTTTGAAATGCATCATAACCCAGGTGGGTGAATAATTAGATAAGCGAATATAAATGTTTTTTCTTTTCATGTATTAGATGCTTTAATGCTATATCTAAATATAAACATCGTATTACAGTGTAATATTATAAATGTATGTCAACTTTATGCAAGCTTGTCCACACCCATGCAATTAGCCAGGGATATCCATTATAGGCTGTATTTACTGATTTTGTTATATAGTTAACCACCGTATGTTTAGATCGAGGATGAGGTTGATAATAACAAGGGCGAAATAAAAAGTATAATTTATTAATTTATTTTTTCTTTATTTTTCCGCAGAGAAAGAAACATCTTATTTGAGTTGCTCCAGTTGCTGCGAGGGGTGAGCGCATTCAGAATTTAGAACACAACAACGAAAACGCAAAACACTTCTCTTGTTACCAAACTTCTACTGATATAATCCATTTATGGGAGAAAAGGCCTTTGCATATATGTAAGCATATATATACGTGCATATATGAGATGCCCGGAGGAAGATTAACGAATCCACCGGTAGTTACTTTTGATTTAAAATCACTTCCACTGAGCGATTATTTATTATTGTGCACAGAATGAACATTTTATGTAATTTTAGGCAAACTTTCAAGATTACTAGTATTTCTTAAATCAAATGCAACTCGACGCATTTCTGCATACACTTCCACTACATACAACCAACGTTTACTTGCCCCTGGCAAAATTACTGAATCAAGTGCTTTAGTTTTCCACATCCATTAATCCTTCATAGAACATAAGACTAAACTATTGCATTCCCCTTCCATAGGTCTAAGAATATCCCTCCCCCCTCTTCTCTCTCTTCTCTCTCCCCCCCCTCTCTCTTCTCTCTCTCTCTCTCCTCTCTCTCTCTCTCTCTCTCTCTCTCTCTCTCTCTCTCTCTCTCTCTCTCTCTCTCTCTCTCTCTCTCTCTCTCTCTCGCTCGCTCGCTCGTTCGTTCGTTCCTCTTTCTTGCTGGCACGATTACTTGAGAAAATAAATTAAGTGTTTCATTTATTTCTATTAGCTTCTGGCTTGTAAAAGACCTTTGCATATTGTGTCCACAACCGCTCTAAGCTTCATTAGACTTCAAAAACTCTTGAACTTGATTATTTCGAAACCACTCAAAAGTACAGAAAATATCCATCCATGAAAATGAGCAAAAGCCTTTAATGAAAAATCGAGTGGAAAGTAATTTATGGTGGATTCGTCACTCATCCACCTTTTTGGATATTTTCATTCTTTCATACTGGAAAATGCGAGATTTGTAACTCGCTTTTAATCAAGGCAAAAATACAAATGAGTCCACACTCTGGCAAATTGACGCTTAGTTATTCATCGATCTAATACAACAGGGGTGGCCAACCTTTTGTGAGATTTGATCTACTTTTTCTCCAGTTACCCTGATGCGATCTTCCAGCCGAAGATTCAACCATATTCCACAAATGTAACTATAGTAGTGTAACATCTTACTCCCACTCGAGGTATGAGAGAGAGAGAGAGAGAGAGAGAGAGAGAGAGAGAGAGAGAGAGAGAGAGAGAGAGAGAGAGAGAGAGAGAGAGAGAGAGAGAGAGAGAGAGAGAGAGAGAGACGAGAAAATGGTAAAAATGGTAAGTTTTACTTTTTTAAGCACTTGATCCAGTTCCAGCACTACTCATTTTGGTTCAGTTGATGTCTAATAACCTGTTCGAAAACGAAGACGTTTTACGTGCGTTAAGCCGCTATTACACGGGCGAGTTTTGCTTCAGCGCTAGACACTGGCGTGTGCTGGTTGGGTTGCGGGGGAACAGAGATATCAATTAATATTTACGTTGACAATTATCAATATGATTCACGGGTGCAGACAAGACACTCTAACTCTGAGTCAAATTTTTATTTAATAGTCATCAGTATTTGTAAACTAATAAAAGCAGGTACAATAGTGTAATCGACACAAGTCTTGTGATCGCCCCTGGTTGGTCGCCCCAGTAATACAATGTCAGATTTCCCCAGGGATCTGTGTAGTGACACACACACACACGCACGCACGCACTCACGCACAAACAATCACACAACACACACACACACAATCACACACACACACACACACACACACACACACACACACACACACACACACACACACACACAAACACAACACACACACACAAAACACCAACACATAAACACAAACACCCACACACACACATTATATGCAAAAAACAATATTTGAGTGTTCATAAGAAATTATTGTGGTAGGCAATATAAGCTATCATGGAAGTATAAAACGCAAGGTCTACGGAAAGCGTGGACAATAAAAAAGATTGCGTGATTCAAAGGTGAAACACATATATGTATATATATATATATATATATATATATATATATATATATATAATATATAATATATATATATGTGTGTGTGTGTGTGTGTGTGTGTGTGTGTGTGTGTGTGTGTGTGTGTGTTGTGTGTATGTATTATGTATGTATATATAACATACATACATATATATATATATATATATATATATATATATATATATATATATATATACATATATATATATATATATATATATGTATATATATATATATATATATATATATATATATATATATATATATATATATA
>NW_020868305.1:461279-466279 GCF_003789085.1 Penaeus vannamei
TACGTCTTCTTATATTGCGTTTTATGTCCATTTTGGAGTGCAGTGTCTACCGGTATTTTTTTTGTTCGCAGATGAGATTACACGGCCTCCTGCGAGAGGGCGAGACTTCACGACCTTGAACTTGGTTGGATGAGACTATTGTTCTGTGTATGTGGATGAGCATATGATCGCAGGAAACCCATGAAGTGAACCTTGTGACAATTGGTATGTGAGTATAACGTAGTTAGCATACTGATATGAGTGGATCTGTATAAGTGCCAAGGTGTCTTCTCCTAGTTGTCAAGATTTGCTCTCTTGTGATGATGGTGCCTGCAGTGACGGGATAAATAGTGTTCCATGCTTGTTGGCGTATGAGGTGCGACGTAGGCCCCGTCGGCGAGCTGCTCTGCTTCAAGTGCCACAAGGAGGATAGTGCGTAGGTCGGTGCGCTTAATGGGGAAGCACAAGCCATCGCAGCGTCAAAGCTCTCGTGAGCAACCCCCACAGGATCGCTTGTACAGCAGGGACCCTCTCACATGGACACTGAGGCGACTTCAAGGCAAGAGGTTCCAGCTGCAGAACCGCTTCTCCAAGAGAGCATGGAGATGCAACCTCCAGGATCACTTCAGCATGCAACAGCCGCTGTGCCAAGTATGTCTGAATTAACTGCCCAACTTCAATGTGTTCTTGCTCGTGTGGCTGCTCTGGAGGAAGAAAATGCATCTTTGCGACGAAGCCAGTCATCGCATCAAACGCCGCTCAACGAAACCAACCACTCTGCACCATCTATTGAAGAGCCACAGCACTTGGCACCATTAAGAGATACTCCTGTACAGCCTGTGTCTACCATTATTAATCAGGAGATCTGTCAGCAGCCACGCCCACAGCATCCTACCCAAAACCTCCACGACATGCCTCCTGTTAGTTTCCGCCCTCCAGATCATCACATGCAACCAGCATTGTATGGACGTGATGAGATTCCCGTATTCTATGGAGAAACCCCAGCATCACAGGCACTACAACGTAATCGAGAGGTGGAATCGTGGATCGCTACCATAGAGATGCTAACACGCCCTGCTACCGACGATGCTTTTATCCGCATGGCTAGGGGGAGAGCTCGTGGCTATGCCCAGATGGTACTCCTGGGACCTGTGTTTAAAGAGATCACGATATGGCATGAGTTTAAGGCCAAAATAAGGACCAAGTTTCGGGGGACATGTACACCAGAACGCTTCTTCGATATGCTTGCTCAGTCCCGGATGACGCCTGGACAATCGCCCCTGGACTACTATCAAGCAATCGAGATGGCAGTATTACAAGGATCTCGAGACTACCCTTATGAGATTGGGGACGTGGAGGGCCTGCTCCGAAGGACCTTCACTGCCGGTTTACCAACCTGGCTTCGACGGCAGCTCTTGCTGCTGGACTTTACGTCGGCATGTCGTATGGCAGAGAAGTGCCAGGCCATATGGGATGCAACAGTTGGGGTAAAGGCCGTCCTGCCGAATTTTAATGGTGCTCCACGAAAGGATCAGTTTGCCAAGCAGCAACATAATCGGCCACGTCCTTATGAAATGCCCATGCCCCTGGGCTACCCACCAGTAGCTGAACCACTAGCAGAAGGTGCCACGCCTGCACTAGAGTATTATAGTGATGGGCCATTACAAGCAGCAGCTATACAAGGCACCCAGGGATCATCGTTACCACAGTCACAATCGCAGCCACAGCAATGGACCCGTCCTTCCAAGCAGCATGTTCACTGGTCTCCTAAGCTTCAAGACACTCGACGGCACTCTCATCAGACATTGTCACCACGCCGCAACACTAGTCATCGGAGGGCCTGGTGTGAATATCATCGTCTAGAGGGGCATAATACGTCAGAATGCCGTGCCAACAAGCGCTTGTGTTATGGATGCGGGGAGCCTGGTCACTTCTTAGCTTCCTGTCCCTTTCGTACCAGCCGTCCAGGTCAAAACTCCCAACCCTCAGGCGGCAGTTCCAGTCCAAGGGAGGTCACCAACCAAGAAAGCTATGCTGACATTGAGGGGACGACCACAGGTCATCTTGCCAGTCAACGATAGGAAGATAACCTGTTTCATAGACACTGGCTCGGAGGTGACGGTACTGAAGGAAGAAGCAGCCAAACTCCTACCTGGCATCCGCATGTTGCGCAGTTCTCGGACACTTAAAGGAGTTGCCGGGATGCCTAAATCTGTTGAAGCCGAAGCTGATCTGAAGTTTACCATCCACCCTGGTTTAGACCTTGTGCACAGGACCTGTATCACCTCTGGCATTCATTTTCCTGGGGATATGCTCGTTGGGATGGATTTGCTTAGGAGATTGCCTGTGGTTATATTTATTTCGCCGAATTCTAGTGACAGTTACTTGGAGTTGGATGGTCACCGTCATGTAGTCACGTTTGTGGGTGAAGAGTCTTCGCACTGTTGTGAGGTTCCTGCATGTCATGAGTCCAGGGGAGAGCTTCCGGAGTCTTCCATTCCCTTGCAACCTCGCTACGTCTCGCCTGTGCATGTGACTGAAGCAACAACAATCGAACCTAGGGCTGGTAGATTTGTAGCTGCTTCCCTTTCACGTAGTGTTCCTGATGAAACTCATGTTGCTGTCATTGAAGGAAATGCGGCCCGTTTGCTCGTTCCACGCACCCTTATTACCGTTCAAGAAAGGAGGTCAAGCATTTGGGTGGTAAATACAGAACCGAAACCCCGGAAACTAAGTCCTGGTACTATTGTGGGTTATGCCGAACTCGTAGAAACTAGTGATCCAAACCACTTCCCAGTTTCTTCAGATACCCTCAGGGGGTACTCTCAAGGAAACCATTGATGGTAAGGCTCCAAAGTTACGTGACTCACCACCCGAAGATGTGTCTTGTGAAGACCTTGGCTCCTTGGAAATAAGTACTGCTGAAGCTGTAACTCCTGATTCTGGTTATCGAGGCAGTGCACTGGTGCATTGAATGAGTCAATTGAACAGCATGGATTCATTGAAGATGGGTTTGAGAGTTTTGATGCGTGCCTTGACTTTTGGCTACGAGCCTGATGAGTTTTTTGTGTTTCCTGAGACACCTGCCATTGATGAATCATGCCAAATCTGCAATGAACCCCAGCTGGATGTCGCCAGTGCCACACCATCGCCTAACACCGATGGCTCCAATCTGTTAGAGGAACAACTAAGCCTTAATCACCTAACATGCGAACAGAAGTCTCAACTGACAGATATCTTGAGGAGTTTTCCCAGACTCTACACAGGGAACAAACACACTGTAGGAACTGTCCCTGGCATTGAACATCGCATTCACACTGATGCCAATGTTCCAGTCTGTGTACGCCAGTGGAGACTGCCGCAGAGCACAAAGGAAATCATTAAGCAGGAGTGTAAAACAATGTTACAGCAAGGTGTGATAGAACCTTCTACGAGCCCATGGTCATCACCAGTCGTCCTCGTCAAAAAGAAAGATGGTTCTGTACGCTTTTGTGTGGACTATCGAGGTCTTAACAAGGTAACCACTCCAGACAGTTATCCACTTCCTAGGATAGATGAGCTCATGGACTCTCTATCTGGGAAGACGTGGTTTACCGTTCTCGATAGCAGAGCTGCATACTGGGCCATTTCTGTTCACCCCGAGGACCGCCCAAAGACGGCTTTTACAGATGGGAATCGCCTGTATCAGTTCCGACGTCTACCATTTGGGCTGTCAACAGCACCAACGACATTCCAGAGAACTATGGATATTGTTCTCTCTTCTGTTCTTGGGCGACACACTCTTGCTTACTTAGACGATGTTGTGGTTGCATCTACGTCTTTTGAAGCTCACCTGAATCATCTCAAAGAGACGTTAGGACTTCTTGAAAATGCAGGCATGAAACTTAACCTCCACAAGTGTGAATTTGCTCGACAGGAAGTCAAACTACTTGGTTTCATTGTTGGGAGAGACGGTATCCGACCGAACCCTGACAAGGTACTAGCAATTGCTGCCATGAAACGACCCAGATCAGCACGTGACATCCGTAGGTTTCTTGGTGCATGTGGATTTTTCAGGCGGCATATTCCACGATTTGCCACTATTGCTAAAACCGCTGACCCAACTCACAAAGAAGAATGTGAAATTCGAGTGGGGAGATGCAGCTCAACAGGCCTTTGACACTTTGAAGGAGGCCTTGGTTAGAGCACCTGTCCTGCGCCTTCCAGATTTTGATCGACCATTTGAAGTTCACACTGATGCTAGCGGTCAGGCTCTTGGTGCTGTTCTACTCCAGAGGGAAGCAGATGGGACGCCACATGCGGTTGCATATTGGTCAAGGGTATTAAAGGAAACAGAAACTCGTTATCCTATCATTGATTTGGAAGCCCTTGCAGTCGTGGAAGCTATTAGAATCTTCGACCCGTACATATATGGTAGATGCTTCACTGTCTGGACCGACCATAGTCCACTGACATACGTTTTTTCAAGAAAGACCAAGAGTACGAGGCTAAGTAGGTTTGCTCATGAGCTATCTGACTATAATTTCACTCTACATTATAAGCAAGGGCCAGTAATTACGTACCTGACCTGCTGTCTAGACCACCAGGAGAGCCCATCCGATCTCCTGATTATGCTTGCCCTGTAGGAAACTCTGTTGCTGACCCTGAGCCCAATCCTGATACCCCACTGCTGGAAGTACCCCCTTCAGTGGGATCAGCAGATGCAAGAACCGCAACCACATCAGATGCCCAACCTCACAACCTTGGCCTCTCAGCAGATGAGAGAACAGCAGCTACAGGATCCCGTCTGTACAGATCTGATAGCCTGGCTTGAAAGACGTCAGTCATTGCCTAAAATTCGTCTGCCAGCAGCTATAAGCGACTTCGAATTATACGATGGAGTACTATATCACCTTCGTCATTTTCCGGATCGAGTGGTTAAACAGATTTACGTTCCACACCAATTATGTAACCAGGCATTACACCTGGCTCATCAACCTCCAACGGCAGCCCATCCAGGAGCTTTACGCACATATCAGAAC
>NW_020868305.1:471279-483779 GCF_003789085.1 Penaeus vannamei
TTTATTCAAGACATTTACAATCTGTAATGTAAATATCAAGGTGATATTCAATACCTGTATATACATGCTACCAAGAAGGTCCTATTAATTACTGTTTTTTTCTTGCTTTCATATAATGCAAAGTGATATTCTGCAAAGCCTCCAGCATAAAAAAAAAAATGCTATATTTTATTTTCAGCTCCAAACAAACTGTGCACATTATCATCATCCTATTTAAAAACCTATAAATATTATATCACTCTTGATAAGAAACGAAAGGAAAGGAAGAGAAACAGTTTATTAACACACAAGTGAAAACTAATTATCTTACTGTCTATGTTGATTGTTATTGACGTCTGCTATTGATATCTCACAAATTATCAAGCAAGAATTGATAAGATTGACTCAAAGAACCAACTCTTCATATCACATTCTATTGTGCTACTCTGGAAGGTAACATATGCATATATAAAATATACTAACATTTTCCACTATTACTGATTCTAGACATACTCAATAATGTTTAGTAATGTAGGAAAATTTATAAATGGAGAAAAAATTGAAAGGGACAGTATTTATGATTATATATCTATCAGTACACAAATGTGTAATGTACACATTTTCATTACATGAAATCTAAAAAGTTAAACAACACTTTAAATGGTAATTACTATTTTATAGATCACAGTTCATATACTATGACTAAAATTCCAATACTTAGGATGTTGATTATGCAGAACACATAAAATTAAGACTATAATACAAATTTCTTCATAAACTTTCCTTGTACTATTAGCCAATAATAATAAATTAAAATTGAAATGTTTTTGGAAAGTGATTTTCACAAATTCTATAAGGATACGTAATCTTAAGACCTCCTTCTCACAACCTTCCATACAGTTTCTATACTGAAAACTGGCCAAATTTTCAAGTAACATACATTTAGAAGAATACTTTAACAGTGAATATTTCCTTAATCGATCTATGGCCAACTTTTCACATAAAAACCACACAAACACACACACACACTGATGCAAATATATATATACTGATACTTATTATCAACATAAAACCTATATCATGTGCTTTATAACAAACACAACCTCTTCCAAAATTAAGAATAAACTCACAATCCAACCTCTACCTACAGTTTCAAGAAGACAAGTACACGTTTGTCTTTTCAATAATTCATAAAATAGAAATGTCTAACCCAATTATGAAGAGAAGCACTGGTCAGTAATTAAGTAATTGGTTCTTCAAAAAATGTTATCATCAGCATTTCCAATGATATGTAATGGCATTATTGATTAAAAAATATGATGTTCTGGCCACTTACATCAATTTATTTCCAATAAACTGGAAATAAAACAATTTCCCTTAAAAGAGAACCACTTGACAGACATGTACCTTTATTGCATTCATAATGGCAATAATTCTCTAAATTAAAATAAAATGAATTAAAACTGCATAGCAAAAAGCCTCTTATGATTTCTCACTTCAAATCATTGAAAACTCAGACAAAGGTTAATCATCACAAGTGCAGATCAAAAGTGCTGTGAGTTTCTGTCCACAGTTAAAATGTTGAAGCCAGACAATGATTATTATGCTTTAGGTAATGCAAATATGTACCTGCCCCATATTTCATGTTCTGAAGGATTTAGACCAGACCAAGCCAATAAAAATCAGGTGTTGGGTGTATCAGGAATGCTTATGTCATACTGATCCCCATTATCACATATAATATAGGGCAAATAAAAATAAAAAAAGAAAGAAATTAATCATAATAAAAATAAATCAACATAAAAATCTATGTAAAAGGTGCACTCTACAGCTTGCTACCAAGTTTTACGAAATATTTACGATACTGTTACCATACCTGTTTTCACAGTTATTAGAAGTGGATTACAAGACACCACCTGCTACAACACTTCTATAGTAACTGTTATCTAAAAACTTTTTGATGGCTACTCTAATATTGAGGGCAATATTGGAGCTAAAATATTTGAAACATTTAAAACGTTAAGTATAACAAACCTGCATTTTGATTTATGTATCTGAACTCCTGCATTTAAGTAATGCTGACATGATCATTATCCATTCCTAGTCCTCTTCCTGAGTAGTAACTTCATGAACGTATAACACTCTAAAGCAGTTTGTACTGTTCCATTCATTCATCATAGAAAGAAACAAGTAAATCCGAAACACAGTACTTCACTTTCCAAATGCTGCTGCTTGCAAATACTGTAAATACCTTACTTTTCATTATTGTCATACTCCTTTTACTTTACAACATACATCATATATCAGACCTTGTAAACACCATGGCCATGCACCCATGCACAAAATAAAAAAATCTTCTTTATGTCAAAAAAGAAAATTTTTAAGTTTCCTCCCTAATTCTTTATAAATTAAAACAACAAAAAAACTAAAATTCAATTCTACATTGATGGTCCCAAGAAGCATTACTGCCTAAATGAAAAAGGATTGTAACTAACTATTCATACAACCATACAAGTGTGGCATAGCTCCTACAGCAACTACAATAAAAAATGTATTTTCACACCCTATTGGTGTTGCAGTTTTACATACTCTACTTTTGAATTTCACTTTTTTCTGTGATTCTAAAGACTTGAAAAATCACACATCAGAAGAACATAAAAACATTAATACTTAAATAGCATTTAAAAGGGTCAATGTAAGTTGATAAGAAACACTTTAAACAACTTATGAATAAAATAACAATGCTGCCCAACACACAGAACAGTACAGCTAAATAAAGTTTCATATTAGCTAGCTAAGAAGAAGTCTGAATGTATAAAGTTCCATGGGCTGTAAGGACAAAGTGTATGACTTTGTCATATCAACACCTTCGTATAACATAGATAACGACATCTGGTGCACCTGCTCACTGAACATGTTGGGGAACACCTCTGACAAGCGAACCTGCAAGGTAAATTAGTCTTTTTCAGTAACCAGGAAAATAAGTTCAATTTTCCTTATTATAACTAAGAACTATATTTTCTATTAATTAAGTAAATAAATTCTTTATAAATATGCAATGAAATATATACAGAACATATACAAGTTTTTATTGTATTTCAATTATTTTTTCTTAGCCTAAGAAATTATGTATATCTGGTGTTTATTATGGGTATTTAACAGAGTATCTCTCAAAGGTATTCACAATTGTCATGAGGATAATGTGGGTAGACTTAAATAATAGAAAATTAACCAAGGAGCTCACCTTGAACAGAGCTTTTTGTTGAATACTAATACTCTGTATATTGCTATGATGTTGGTTCATCTCATAACTTTTAAAACACCTATTATGTGTTTTACAAATAATAAAGGTGATCTTCCAACATGATATTCCTCTGATTTTCAAAGAATGCCTTTATGCTATGTCCAGCTTTATCATATAATTAAATGGGACAAGAACAACTGCTCATTAGTCATGCACAATCACATGACCATCATATTCTAGATCCTTCACTCAGTGAATGCCATCTATCTTTCTAAGAAAAGGGCACATTAAACAAAAAAATATGTCAAGTTTCTCTTTACCTTTCCTCCATTTGTAGAGCATGAAAGTCCCTGGGATTTCAGACCACAGTCAAAGCCTAGACGATGCAATGTGAGGGACGTGGTCTTGCTTGCAGGATGTTGCATTCTTTGAGAACCTGTAGTACTTGGAGGGTCTAGCATGGTGCGCAAGTTGACCATGTGAACATCGCAAGGCAATTCTCCACCAACAGACCAAGATGAATGCATGGGACCCACCTAGTGATGAATGAAAATGTATGGGATAAAATGTAGGTAAACTTTGTGTCATATTCTGAGACATAAATGAATTTCCAAGCAAAAAAAAATTCAATATTTCTTAGTTATGCAAACTTTTAGCTACAATTTTAAGTAAAACATGCAAAACATTATGTGTATATGCTCTACTCCTATTTTCAACTTGTAAATATCATTATATGCTTCATCTTTCCAAAACTCATTCTAATTATAATTAATAAAATGGGAGAATTAAAAGTATCTATAAGGTGAGCTCTTCATGATATAGCAAATAAACCTTATCCTGTTACACAAAAGGAAAATATTGATTGCTTCTCACCTTGGACACCGGTATCAGAGAATAGACCGGATAAAGAAGGGTGTTGGTTGCTGCATGAGCCACAAGTGATGGGAAGGCTGCAGGACCATCATGAGCTGGACCAGATTCCTGCAGCAATATTGCCCTCATTAACTTGTAACTGACTACACAAAGCAAGTCATTTTGTAATGCTGAATTACTGTCCTTGACTTGAATTAATTTACTGAATCTCTGGGTAAATATATAATTGCATGATTATCTCCCAATCTATCTATCAACATTCTAGTCAAAGTTTTTGTTTGTTTCTAATACAATGCTATATATCATTATTATCATTATAAAAGAAAAGAAAAGAAAAGAATTTTTTTTTTAGATTCTAAATGGGCCGATAAAATATAGGAGCTGCAAACCTTGGTGGAGATCCTTGGCTCTACCAAAAGACGGAAGTTGTTGGAAGTGTGGAGATTGTCTAGGACACCCTGGCCAAGGCCTCGGTTGTCGTCCTGATTCAGGCGACGGTCCATCATGATCTAATTATTATGGGATGGAAAAAAAAGAGATATATAATTTGAAGCACATCCTTTACTATCCTGTATAGATCTCCATAATAAAAAAAAATCAAGACTAGAATATATGCTACTTACCTCCAGCTGTCCACTTTGCAAGGAGGCGCCACCAAGAGGCTGAGCAGATAGAAGAGAGAGGCGGAAGTCTTTGTCTTGGATGAAAGCTTGAGACGGAATTGGGTAGTAGTTTGCTTGGAGGGGTAGCTTTGCATACCTCACCCGCTTGATAATCTGGCAATAGGGGGAGATTAAGGGGTTTGTGAAATTTATCCTTATTAGATGCAGCCATTTGCAAATTATAAAGCTCAGTGTGTCCCGATATACATATGGTGAGTATAAATCTAAAAATATAAAACAAATACATTTTTTGTTACAAAGAATACTATATGCTACACAAATATTACATTTATGTTATGTATGTGCAGGAAAATACATTTGGGTTTACAGTGCTGAAAAAGAAAAGAAAGAAGAAGAAGAAGAAGAAGAAGAAGAAGAAGAAGAAGAAGAAGAAGAAGAAGAAGAAGAAGAAGAAGAAGAAGAAGAAGAAGAAGAAGAAGAAGAAGAAGAAGAAAAGAAGAAGAAGAAGAAGAAGAAGAAGAAAGAGAAAAGGAGAAAAAGGAGAAAAAAAGGAAAAAAAAGAAAAGAAAAAAGAAAGAAAGAAAAAAGAAAAGAAAAAAGAAAGAAAAAAGAAAAAAAGAAAGAAAAAGAAAAAAACACAAGGTTATGAATAAGAAGGCATTGATTATCAACTGGCACACTATGCTCAAAAGGTTGCCGACCCCTGGTGTATGTGCTTTTCAATATCTTGTGCAAATGTGTCTATGTAAATGTGTGCATTTGGCTATGTGAATGTACAGTTGCGGAATTATATTTCAGTACACTTTCTGGGTCCCACTTTTGTACATCTGGCAACCAATCGAAGTAAACATAGCGTAAATAGTATTTTTGTGAATGATGCTAAAACCCTAGGTAGTTTGTAACAAAGAGTGTGATTGGTTGAATTTAAATAACCAATGAGTATATTAATGAATATTTTTTGAAACTAAGTAAGCTATTTAATCTTCCGTTTTCTTCAAATAAGTGATCACAAAACATGTAATATTAGTTATTGTTGATTGTGTAGTTGGATATTCCTCAAATGCGATATCCTCGAATTGTTTGTTTATCGAAACGGCAACACCTATGGTGTAGAGGCGGCATTTTCCCAGTCTTCCAACACAAGTAGTATCAATGATTTTAGCTTTATGCTGCACCATACGATCTAGTAACATGATATATGTTTTTCCTCTTTGCCAGAACCAAACAGAAATCATGCTACATTACATTCTTTTTTACAGAATGTATAGATTCTTCATCATTTTGTGTGTGTGTGTGTGTGTGTGTGTGTGTGTGTGGTGTGTGTGTGTGTGTGTGTGTGTGTGTGTGTGTGTGTGTGTGTGTGTGTGTGTGTGTGTGGTGTGTGTAGCGTCCATGGAAATACGAAGTAACTGCTTAGTGACGAGTTATGAAACAGTATGTTTAATTTGTTTCGGTTATTCAGAATGTCCTTTATCTTGTGCTAAAATCTGATCATAGTTTTTTCTGTTATTATTCCGTAAGTCTTGGCGTTTTTAGAAGGAGGCGCATCCACATGCGTTCAGTTGAGCAAGAAAATACAAGTTTGCTTGTTTCAACTCCAGCAACTACAAGCTAGGTGTTTCCAAAGAGGGTGAATAGCAAAAGTCAAAGAACCCTATTCTCATTACACGAATTGTATATCTGATATTTTGAAGAAGAAAAAAAATCGTTTGGATTAATGTCAGTTAATCTTGCTCTTTACTTTTATTTGTTGTTTATGCATTTTTAACATTTTTCCCTCCTTTTTGTCAATACACGCTTGTTTACAGTGTATGTGTATGTGTAGAAAAAAAGACATTCTTGTCTTTTATCACAAAATACAATCAAAGTTTGTATATGTCATTTTCATTGTGAACTAATAGATCAGATCTAGGCACGGATTCAATAAACAGACAATTATAATTATTTTAGAATATTAACAGAATGCAAAAGTGTGGTCGGGTTAACCAGGCCTCAACATCTATTGTGTGTGAGAGAACTGCAATTATACAGTATTTAACGCTTTAGTTAGAATCTTTTGTTTTATCTTTCATATACATTTTGAACCCCTTCTCATACAAAACACCATGCCATGTAGTTGATAACCAAGACACACACACACACACATATATATATAATTATTTATTTTCATTTTTTCATAGATGATGGGGGCTTTAGTGAATCGACTAATTGGGGATGTTTATTAATTTTGGAGATACTTCTACTAAAGATGGTAATAACTGTAGAAAGGGAAGACAAATAGCAATGTTTATGATAGGAAATATGTATTGTTATTCAAACGGTGTCTAATCCCTGAGACAGAGGTGACGTGTTCACTTGTAACGTCTCGATTTCTATCAAGAGGTTGCTTCATTAGCCGTTTCTCAAACATTGACAATATTCGGCAAAACATTTTTAGTTGGGTTTGAGCGACATCCCTTGCTTGGCCATCGAAGGACTTCCACGTGGTGTTAGGCAGGGAACTGCTTCGTAACTGCCCTGGACGTGTGTATGGGGCAGTTATCCTCATTGTGTCTGGGAAGGGCCAAGGCATAACATTGTACTGATGGGAGGATTTTTTTCTAACAATTCGATATATTTGTCTAAGAGGCATTTTCCCCGTTTCGCTAACATCATGTAGGGAGATCCACTCCCAAACATCGCAGGTCACGCGGCCGCTTCTCGCCGTTTTATAGATAATTTGTCTGTCATTTGTGAAATGTAAATAATGATATAGAATCTGAACATGAAATATGATGTGTAGGGCACTGTTCTGTATAAACAAATATCTATATAGTAAATTGAAATAAATTGATTTCTGAAATATAGAAAAGGGGCTAACATTTTCACCTTTAATTCCCTTCAGCAATGGAGCTTTCCGTGTATTTCCGGTGTATTTTGGTCGTTATGGGTGCCCTCCTCGTCCCACCCTATCTGCCTGTACACCATCGTCCGGGAGATGCCCAGCTCTCCGAATATATCACTGTTGGAGAAGTGACTTTCCCTTACCCCATTGGCAAAAGTCAAAGTTGGTCCCATATCCAACTGGACGTAAGGGACATGTTTTGTAGAGAAACTTGCTCACTAAGCCGTGGGATGATACGGTAGAGTGACCTGTTCCTTTCTGCCCCGACTTTGACCCTAGCATGCTGACGTCAGCATACCAGTGCTCATTCACAGCTGAGTCTACTGAGAGGGGCAGCCGGGCGCTGAGCTATGCCACCCCATTGAAGCAGCCTATTTCAGATTACAACTTTCTTTGCATCCATCCAGAAAAAGGTGTCAGCTTGGCAGCCTCGTTTTGACCTCGGATTCTTCATGATATTATGACGTCTAAGACCATCGGATATGTATTTTTTTCAGCGAAGTGGATATTCAGGAATTGATGAATATTCTTGGCATAAGAGATGAAATATACGACTTCGTGTTATTTTCTACATTGTTCCGGGAAATTATTACTTCTAGGATAATGTATAAAGAGAAAGAATTTGATGTAAAGGTTTGATATGCTAATATCATCTACACCTACGCATATATTGCATTTCATTGCACTGACAAATAGAAATAAAATGGATAGATGACAATAACAACTGACCGAGAAATCCCCATTTCATTAGAATGAACAAGATCTGCAACACAAGTATTGGGAGTTGGTTCTAAGATTTTTACTATTCACCCTCCTTGGAGCTACCCAGCTAATAGTTGCTTGAGTTGAAACAAGCAAACATGCATTTTCTCGCTCACCTCTTCGAATGTGGATGCAACTCCTTAAAGAAACGCTAAGATTCAATGCATAATAATAGCTGATTATACATCTTTCGTAACTCATTACCAAGCATGACTTCATATTTCCATACACGATACACACACACACGCACATCGATAACGAATCTACATATTCAATATAACCTAATTGTGATTCTGTCCATGCTCTGTATTGAAAAATCTAATTTAGCACGGTTTCTGATTATTCAATGTGTGTTTGATTTAGGCATAAAGATAAGTAAAACCATTAGGTCGATTAGCTGCTACTAGATGGTGCAAGTATGAACGGTATTTACAGAGGTCTCAGGGATTTTACAGAGTTTTAGGTAATTTAGTTACCATACATAAATGTTCAAAGCATGGAACTTTTTAATGTTTTAAGAAAAATGTATCTATAAATGATACTTCTTATGTTGTAAGGAGCAGGAAATGCCGCCTCCCCATCATAGATGTTGCCATTTGGATAAGCAAACAATGCCAGGAAATTGCATTTGAAGAATATCCAACTACAAAGTCGACGATAACTAATATTACATGCTTTGTTCTTTATCACTTATTTGAAGAAATCGAAAGATCAAATGGCTGAATTAGTTAAAAAAAAAAAAAAAAACACTTATTGGTTACTTACTTTCAACCAATCACACTCTTTGTTACAAACTACCTAGAGTTTTAGCATCATTCACAAAAATACTATTTACGCTATGTTTACTTCGACTGGTTGCCAGAGGTACAAAAGTGGGACCCAGAAAGTGTACTGAAATATAATTCCGCAACTGTACATGCATGCCAGTCTTCAAGAAGTTAGAGTGCTCGAATCTCTATATTTGTATGTGTGTGTTTGTGTGTGTGTTGTGTGTGTGTGTGTGTGTGTGTGTGTGTGTGTGTGTGTGTGTGTGTGTGTGTGTGTGTGTGTGTGTGTGTGTGTGTGTGTGTGTTATGTGTGTGTGTTTTGTTTTAGTGTGTGTGTGTGTTTTTTAGTGTGTGTGTGTGTGTTTGTTTTAGTGTGTTGTGTGGTGTTGTTTTAGTGGTGTTTGTTTTAGTGTGTGTGTGTGTGTGTGTGTGTGTGTGTGTGTGTGTGTGTGTGTGTGTGTGTGTGTGTGTGTGTGTGTGTGTGTGTGTGTGTGTGTGTGTGAGACCTTCCTAACGCACCAAAGAACTCCCCCCAACTCCTTGTGGTTGCTGAGAAATAGTGAACTTAAGTAGGTCTCTGGTTATGGTTTATGGTTTATGATTTTACGGTAGGAAAGTTGTTGATATATAGCCTTGTGGCTGGCCCCCTTGTTTTTGGGGATGGGGATTGACTGTGTTTGGATTTTTTTTGGGAAAAACTTTCATACCCCTTATAGACCCCTAAACAACAGCAAGGGTTACAGAGGTGATCTAGGGTGCTATGGAAAGCTATCACAGAGTAAATGAGAATGGATATGGTTTGAGTATTCGTATACCCCTTATAGACCCTTTAAACACCCCTAAACAACAGAATGGGTTAGGCGGATGATCGAGGGTGCTATGGAAAGCTATGATAGAGTAGAGGTGATTGGGCACAGTTTGAGATCTCACATTTCCTTTAAATATAACAGGCATAGGAACATGTGTAACTTTTTGGAGCTGTGCCTCTAAATTGCATTTTGAGCGTCATATACATAAATGTATTACAAGCCAACAATGAGATATTTTCCACTGAATATTATATTTTTGCAGTGTATAGAATATACTACAGAGTAACCTGTGCAATCTTACTTACTTTCCAGTATTTTATACATCAAAATACACAACGGAAAAAGCTTATAAGGTTCGTAAAGAGATAGTGTAGTCTATTCACTTCTAAAAGGGCATGGAATTTCTTACTCAGAGATCATGGATCTTAACCCATTGGATCCGCTTGCGGTCACTAAAATCACAGTACCGAAAATACAGGCAGTCCGTTACGTAAGTAGCCAACATCCAGCCAACATAGGTGTTTGGTGCATAGGCTGGGCGTGCAGTGAAAAGACTCTGTGCCTCCCCTTTGCAAAGTTATTTTTAGTCTTTTTGCCATTTTCCAATGCCCAATATTTGTCTTCTGATTTGCTTGATCTAGATGATAATAGCTTATTTTCCATGCACAGACTCCATATTATCTCTCTATGTAGTAGATAACTCCGTGCAAGAAAAGTGTGTGAAAACAAAATAATAGCCTTGCATATGAAATATGTTTTATATCTTTGACTAACCTGGAATCCATTCAAGTCTGTGTAAAATATGTTGTCATTCTTTATTCCTGTGTTTAGCCTCATGGCAAACTCGAAGTTGTGCTCTGCTGTGATGTCTACGTGATTACTGATGTCAAGTCCAATGCCATCAACACCTGAGCACAAAAGAAAATACATACACATTTACATTAATACATTTGATGTTTCTGATAAAACTGATACTTATGATTCTACAGATAAGCAATACATAATCATTATGAATAAATGGGTAAATAAACCCCATATAGAAAAAGAAAGAACTAAATACCTGGGGAATTCTTAATCTTGACGACATGATGGACATTTTTCAGCTGGATGGACACAGTTGACATAAGAGGTCCCTTGACTAGCATAACACCAGCCCTACCTATGTCAACTGGCACTGCCTCCTTGTCTGGCAGGAACAAGTATGCACCACTAGTCTCCCGATTATTCCTGGGATATCACAGAATGATAAATATGTGAGTTATTACTACAATAATTTACAGACAAAAAATCTTAGAAAAATGTTATTTTGTATTTATTTCTAGACCCTGCTTTCCATATTACTAGCAATGTATCTCAGTACCAACAAGTCAGTGTTCATGTCAAATTATCATACTTGACTCCATATTTAACAAATTCCAAAGAGACTGGAATTGTCTGTCCTTGTGTCGTCACAGCCTGGAGTAAGCCATTACTGGTAAATGTAGCTTCGACTTGATCTGTCTGCACTGAAAATGGGTTGGTGTCCTTTTCCTCAATTACGCTGAAGACACTTGGTACTGCAGGTGCTCCAGTGTGTCGTACAATCACATCTGAGAACATGACTGTCCTGCCAATTCAATATTTACAAATTACTTCTTCAGAAATTTTGCTTTTTGCCATCTTATATTTAAACATATACTTCACATAAATAACAGAAAATAGCTGCATCTTTTGAATACAAGATAGGAGAGATACAGGAGCTGATGTGAAAAAGATAAGAGGTGCAAGATACTAAATCTGACTGAGACAGATGAAAGCAGAGAAGAGAAGAGAGACAGTTAACATACTTGGGGTTAACAGTTCCAGGTTCTCTGGCTTTAATAGTGTATGTCATAAGAGACACAGCCGGTACATCAACCAAGAAAGTGATGTCAAACATTGTCTGCGATACTTCTGATTTAAGGAAGACAGGATCCACCTGACATGGCACTGTTTTCTCCTTGCTATCAATTATCTGAAAAAGTAATTCATATGGTACTTATCTACTTAATACCTGGCTATCCTATGGGGGGAAAAAATCCAAAACTAAGAACAAACAATACAGATAAATTTTTATTAAAGATTATTTTACCTTTTAAAATGAAAACATCATGTCATTTTTGGTAACTAATACTCAAAAAAGAAAAAGTTGTATAAATGACCAGACTGATAAAATTCAGGCAATGTTTACATAACTATAATCACAACTTTATCTGTCTCCAAACAAAAAGTTTAAACTGGCTTCCAGCTTACTTCCAGATAGGGACTTGACGTTCTAATTGTGAAGAGCTCCTGACGGCGCTGTGCAAGTGGGTTGTAAATGACTATTGGCACTGATGAACCATCTCTTAGTGCCACAATCATGTGTGAGGCTAGCTTGTTGTGCTCCAGGAACTTTTCACTTAATTCATAGTACACTGATCCTGCGTTGGCATTGTAACTCCGCTGAAAATAATGCAATAAATAGTGGATGTTCAATACCAAAACAATGTGAATATTTTGCATTCTTATCTAATTAATTTAATTATGGATTTACTATTT
>NW_020868305.1:493779-501279 GCF_003789085.1 Penaeus vannamei
CAAAGGAACAAACAAGTAAATAAACAATCAAGTATTTGGCTAAAAATAAATATATAGGTAATATCGAAAAGAGAAATAAAGGCAAAAATAAGGAAATCTATTTGTATAAACATACAAATAAAGTACTGTAACCTTTATACTGTCACTTTAAGGGTTAAAGGCGACTGCTGGTGGAATTCTTCCATTATCGTTATGTCTGAACTATGAAAATATTCGTAAAAAAATATATATGATTAATCCATCAATGGATAATCATGTGACATATTTTCATTGCCGAATTTATAAAATTAAAAGTCATGACGTATTTACTAAGGGAGTGTACACATTTTTACCCTTTATTTTTACTGAACATTGATCCATAGTTCTAAGATCAAATGTTCTTCGCCTTAATATAAGGCACTCTTTGGCATCATATATAATTGCAGCACTTGTGGAACCTACATAAGTGTCGAGAACACAGCTGACAACATTTCTTTCTCATAAATAAAAGGTGCATGCTGAGACAATTCCCCCCCTCCCCACCATTTGTGCTTCAAAGGCATATCTGCATGTTTTTTGTTTTGCTTTGTATGACCTCAATCCCTTACTGGACAGATATACGGAAATAAAGGCACCATTCCAGTATTCTATTGGTACAATAACTCCATAAAATAATTGCTAGTGATGTAGAAAGCAGAGGAATGAAAGTAAACATAGAAATATCTATGCAAACTGCAGCTAGGCAAGGCTAACCCGGAAAGTAACCAGAAAATAACTTCTCGGCACCACATCTCAAAATGATAGGTTATTACACATTCTTTGAAATTAGTCTTATTACTATATGAGCAATTTTAATGGGACATATAACTTTTAAGAGCCAACACATTATGATTTTCTTACATTTAAAAATGTTCATGTTGATGATACTGGCTAAATAGTCTAGTCTAGACAGCATATCTTAACATTAATCTTTCAATACAAATCTAGAGCAATTTTAAAAATCCACCCAATTGGAAAGATGATGGGAATGACTTGCCATGAGTGTAAAAAGCTCTTGGATGAAGAATAGATTCAGTGGCCAATTTGGAAGGGGCTCTTGCATTATTTCCAGGGGTAAATGAGTGTGGAATGTACCATCCGTGAGCCATGGCTGGAAGAGTGCCAACTCCAGGGAAGACACTATTTTCCATGCTCAGGATCCTATTCCTGATCACTATGACTGGCAGTGCAAGGTGTGTTGCAGAAAACTGAATACTACAAAAATATATAAAAATTACACAGATAAGAAAATTTTAATTATTGTTATTTATATTCCACAGAGTTGAAAAATGGAGGTGGAAGAAGAAGAGGAAGAAAAATGCTAAAGCAGAAAATTAGATAATGATATTGCATAGGGCAGGCAAAGTCTCAACTCTGCACATGAGTGTTTGTGTGGGCTGGGTCTACAAGCCACACCCGGGAGAATCACCACTAATGTAAACTTACTATCCAGATTTTAGGCTATGTGCGGGCACTTAGGTCCAGCCGAATTAAAGTAGGCAGTCCTCTTCACACCTTATTTTGGAAATAAAGCTCAATCTTTTTAAAACTAATCAAAATGTGGTTTAGATATATATGTTGCATTGCATTCCAAAAAGAAACCTTTTAGAGATAAAAGGTCTTGGGTTTGTGCCCAGATGCCCCTCTCAGTTGACATAACTGTGATTGGGCACTGACTGGCATGCTACCTTCTGTATGCTGGGGTCAAAGTCTGAGTGGAAAGGAACTGGCCACCCTATTGCATCATCCGATTGCTTAATACACATGTTGCTTTATGAACTTGTCTCCAATGTCTACCTAGATCTGGGAACAACTTTGCTCAACCCCTACGATCTCAGATGACATTATAGTCCTTTCAGGGAAAAATCTGGGACGAAGGCTATGTGATGTGAACATGCCATCATCGGGCAAAATAGCTGCAGGTCGGGTGACGCGAACTTGCTTTCATGAGCAAAGGAAAGAGTGTTGGAAAAGACTCGTCACAAGTGCATATACCTTTTGGAAAGTGATTTGACTCATTTGGTGCTTAGAAAGGGCTATAGCATTATTCCCATCAATAAATGAATGTGGAATGTAACGTGCGTAAGCTGTGACAGGAAGAGCACCAACTCCAGTGAGAACACCATTTCCATGATATGCAACGTATTCCTGGCTGTTGTGACAAGGGGTGCAGGTTGTATTACAGAAAATGTGAAAATGTGAAAAAATGAGATATATGACATAAATAACCAAATGTTCCATACTTGTTTTTTTCTTACACTGAATCATTTACTGGGTAAAGCAAATCAAAAGACAAATATTGATATTGGAAAATGGCAAAAAGGCTTATTAAGTTTACACAAAATAACTTTGCAAAGGGGAGGCACAGAGTCTTGTCACCACTTGGGTGTTTGTGTACGCCTGGCCTATACACCATATGCCTAGGATGTTGGCTACTTACGTAACCTACTGCCCGTATTTTCGGCACTGTGATTTCCATGATGCAACTGGATGCAATGGGTTAATATCAATAGCTCATTCTAACTCTTACACTCAGGATCCTACTGTGCCAATTCACAGTACATAATGTGCTGGAGTTTTAAAAAATACCATCATACCTCTTAGAATGAAGCTTCATCTAACATATTTGTGAAGACATGAAAAAAATATTCCTTTAAATACTAAGAAATCGTAAGCACAGACCAATCTAAAAAGTTATGATAAAGGACCATGAAAAACGAATAAGAGGTATCCACTGGTACAGGTGCAACCTCATAATAACCTTATTTTGAGCAAATTGCATTAAAAGTTTAGCTATTATGTTCTTTATTTCTCTTGCCTTATGAAGTTACTGTATGTGCTAATTTTACTTGGTTTTAGTTAGCCTAATAGTAAATGAGAGGAAAAAATATATACTGAAAAATAAGCATCTTCATTTTACTGCTTTCTGTACCACACTGAACAATGAGTTTGGGTGCATGTAGTCAGCTACTCAAGGGAAAAAATAGAAGCAAGGGAAACATAAAACTACTCTGCTCTCTATGCTCTTAGTTGTGGCATAAACATTTTTTTTAGATAATGAGGGTAAAAATAGGCTTTCAGTGTACTTTTGTGAGGCTATCTCTCCTCAACTACTGCAGCCTTGGCCAAACAAGCACACAACAGTTTTGTGTGCACAACTGAGCAGGCTCAACCACACATGACTCAGAGGCATCATCCTGGTGTGAATCGGTTAATAAGTAATAAACATAAGGTAAAAATGCTCTCAATATCTTTTCTTAAATATCCATCATCTTAAAGACAAACATAGGAATACATACTTTATACTGTTACTGGGGCTTGACAGGATTCCTATCTAAGAATGGATTCCTGTAATAGTTGGTACAGTACAACAGATAAAGAGGAATAACACCTTAAATAATTCATAAGGGTGCTTTTAGAATTGTTGATGAGGTGTTGTTATAATGATCTACAGTATGGTAGATATTGGCTTTATAAAAATTTATTCTCAACAATGAATATTACAAACCTGGATCATTGTGAGAGTGTGGAATAACAAAGACTTTCAGTTTCTTATCAGGTGTCCATTGTGATTCATCATACTGGATATTCCATCCTTGCTTCCAAGCGCCACCATCAGGGTTGTCGAATTTCAGAATGTTGTAGACATCTTCCATCTATAATAAGTGCAAAATTATTTTGATTGACAATAAATAATTTCATGTAAGGAAGAAATAAAAATAAAAAAGGATCTCTTTATACAAATAATAAATATATGTATTTGACTTAACATATGCATGACCTCATATACCTTACCTGTATATCAACAGGTGATGCAGCTGCTTGTCCAAATATACAGTCATCTTGGGCAATGTTGGCAAAGGTCTTATTGTGATGTATAATAACAGAGGTGCTCTTTTGGGGAACATCCTGACCATTTATTTCATTTACATTCATTGCATTAAGACTATTCCTGAAATACAGGGGAGTATTATTAAATTTCTTGCCATGTACATTCCACCATTTTCAATGCCTTTTATGTACTGTATGTAAATATCAATAAGATTATATTTATATATTTACAGCAGAAACTAACACAGGTTTTCAATAAAGAGTTTCTGAAGACATGAGGTTTGAGTGTTTTTGACCGTAAAAACTGACAAAGTGAACTTGGTGTTTTGAAGAAACATCAATTCAACTTTCAAGGCTATTGGTGTTGCATTTCTTATCGTTAAATGTATACTTATCACAAAAGAAGTGGAAGGTGGATCTCCTGACCACTATCTTTCTGAAGGTAATGACACTGATCCCACCTTTATCCATCAAAAATGAAGACCTATGCAAGCATGAAAATATTCCTTTCCCAACAATTTGGAAGGCTTTAGCCTGTATGACTACCCCCCCCCCCAAAAAAAAAAAAAAAAAAAAAAAAAAATGCACACATATGTGCAAAACACACACACACACACACACACACACACACACACACACACACACACACACACACACACACACACACACACACACACACACACACACACACACACACACACACACACACACACACACACACACTCACACACTCACTCACTCACTCACTCACTCACTCACTCACTCACTCACTCACTCACTCACTCACTCACTCACTCACTCACTCACTCACTCACTCACTCACTCACTCACTCACTCACTCACTCACTCACACTCACACTCACACTCACACTCACACTCACACTCACACTCACACTCACTCACACACTCACTCTCTCTCTCTCTCTCTCTCACACACAAAGAGTTTTCTTTTCTTTTCTTTTTGCTGGGAGTGACAAAGTTTGATGAGCTTACAAATGAGTACACCAGAAGAATGTAGTGGTTTAAGCATGTGCAGAGAAGTGATACAGACTACATCAGGAAGAATGATGCTGATGATGGAGCCACTAGGCAGAAGAGTAATACCGAGGGAGGCTTAAGGATATAGTATGGGAAGACATGCGGGTGGATGGGGCAAAAGATCATAATGCTATTCTGGATGCCGTACCTTGCAAATTTGTTTGGTAAACTAATAGAATCACTTGGTCCTAGAAGACCATTTGCCTTAATATTGGCACTGCCTAATTGTCGAACTAAATCTTTAATCTCTTGGATGGTGTGATGATTTGATTGTATATCATTTTCCAGCCTATGCAGGCGCGATTCGAGAGAGCGCATTTCCTAAAGGGAAATAACATACAATAATTAAAACAAATATATAATTATATGCAAAATATTTTTTCATGGATTAATATAAGACACACTAAATTCCTAAAATCATATTAGCACTGCACACACACAGAACCTCTAATGATTTCCCATACCTTTGCATCTCCTGGAGGATGTGTTTCTGGAGGTAAGCTTAAGACCTGGTAGAGCAGCACAAGTGTTGCAAGGCTCACTGCACCACCAAACACCAAGGAAGATGCTCGCAGACGCATCCTGAAACAAAGAGGCTGCATTTCAAATCCTCTAGCAAACTGGTCAACACTCATTCTAAGTATATGAACTATCCACTGTTTTCCTTTACTGATTTTATTTACACCAACAACTTCACAAGCCATTAATTACTTGGCCTACCTAATCAATACCTGTTTACCCCATTCTATGAACTTTAAGAAAAAGTCTATTATAATTCATATTATCGCTGCTGTTACTATCATCAAAACTTTGATAATCAATCTCATATCATTATTTACTATAACAACAGTTATAAATACATATAAACTATCTTTCCCAAAACACAAGGAATGGAGTAAATAGTTATGGTTGGATAGGCCTAGGATCTGGCATCTTAGGTATTCAAATAAAACTAATAAAACAATATCACAGACAACTGTGCACATATGCAGGCACCTCTGGTATCAATAGGAAATAAAGATGTTTCAAATTTGTACTTCATACTGATTTTTTTTTTTTTATCAATAGTATGTGTACAGAACCTTAATATTATTTTTCCACATTCAAATTCCACAACATTTTCCCACATTGAATGAAAACTAAAAGAAGCAGTTCCAGGGTTCCTTTTACCTCGTAGTCCTTGGCTCTCTAGAATGCAGAACACTGCAAATTGCAACAAAGAGAATAAGGCCTACTTTCTTTAAAAATCCAATATTTTTAGATAGGAAGCACAAGAAAAGTGTAATGGTCTGTTTACTGGACAACATTCACTAAATGAATATAGATGAATTTATAAGGTAGACTGTGTTTATTAGTATCTATACTGGCTTCTCTTTTTCTTTTTACTTATTGGTACAGCATTTTTTGTTTATTTTTTTTCAGGAAATTAGATTTGAACAAAAAATATAAATAGTGATAAATGTGTTTTACAATGAATTTCTAAAAATCAGATGAAAGATGCATCTTTTGGAGTAAATAAAGAGATAACAATATCTATTTGGAGGATGGGGCTAAATGTATTAAGGAGGTAGGTGGAATTTGTACAGTATTACTGTTGTAAGTTTGATTCACAGTGAATAAAATTAAAGAGCCTATTTTCAAATAGCTTTGACATCATTCATTTATTTTGCACAACATGGTCTTCTGTGTGTTATGCTTCACCCCTCTGGTTAGACACTTAGTACTGACTGCCATATTCATTCCATGCATACTTTAAAAGATGGATGCATAAATGTCGAGATTTCAGGGTAATTCAAGTTAGTACACACTGTGAGCTAGTTCCTAACAAGAGTGATTACACTTCCTTTAAACAAAAGGCAGCCACTTCTTGTGTTGATTATTCTTTTTACAGCTCTGTCTCATGTCTGCACAAGTGTGTGCAAAATCATAACCTGGTGATGTGCAAATTTCTTGATACAAAACCTATACAGATTTCAATCCAGTGTTGAATTCAAAATAGAAATATGTTCTATAGTATTATTCAAGCCAAAAATCCGATCAATCCCTATTTGCTTTAACAAGGAAGGCAAAACTAATTTCAAGCAAACTAAAGGGTTAACATGTTCTCTTCACATATGCAAAGTACTGCTAATGTATGCATACCACAAAGACCACAAACACAATTACATACATGTCAATGTACTGTAAAATTACTTGCATTTCCGTAAAGTAATGCACTTTAAGATAAAATACTTACCACAAAAATGCTTTAAAAAAAACATTTAAAACCAGGCAGCAACCATCAAGAAATATTTACTATATTTTGAGAAGGAAACACCATATTATACCTCTTATTGGACAAACCACACTTCTTACCTTAAATTTAATACAATATCAAACTTATATATCCTACATTAATCCTACCTGATTGATATATCAGTTACACCAAAATATTCGTTCACACAGAAATCATAATCGGAAAAATGCCAGCCTCTACTTGTCCTCCAACCAAAACATCACAGCTGGGACTTGACACTTGGAAACGATTTATTTCCGGGTGATGTTACGAGATATTTTGGCTTTCTCTTTTTTCCCTTTTGTTGTTTATATTAATGTCTCTTTTGACAGTTCAGT
>NW_020868305.1:528779-533779 GCF_003789085.1 Penaeus vannamei
GTGTCACCCTCCTTTCCCTTTACCTCCGCTCCTTCCTCTCCTCCTCCTTCACATCTTGCCCTCCCCTCCCTCCTCTTTCACCGTCTCACCCTCCCCTCCCTTCCCTCCCTCCTCTCTCCACCGTCTCACCCACCCTTCCATTCCTCCCTTCTCTCCACCGTCTCACCCTCCCTTCCATTCCCTCCTCTCTCCACCGTCTCACCTCCCTTCCATTCCCTCCTTCCCCCACCGTATAACCCTCCTCTCCCTTCTCTCCCTCCTCTCTCCACCGTCTCACCCTCCCTTCCCTCCCTCCTCCACCGTCTCACCGTCCTCACCGTATAACCCTCCCCTCCCTCCTCCTCCCCACTGTCTCCCCCTGCCCCTCCCCCTACCTCAGCTTTTGTCAGGAAGTCGTCGCTTTGCCCTGTGGCTTCCGTGACGCGTCAAGAATCTCCTGTGGTGACTGCGGCTGCTTGATGTATTTTTAGAGGCTGCTTGATGTACTTTTAGAGGCTGCTTGATGTGGTTTTAGAGGCTGCTTGATGTACTTTTTAGAGCTGCTTTGATGTGGTTTTAGAGGCTGCTTGATGTTTTTAGAGGCTGCTTGATGTTTTTAGAGGCTGCTTGAGCTTTTAGAGGCTGCTTTGATCTTTTAGAGGCTGCTTGATAGATGTGACTTTTAGAGGCTGCTTGAATGTCCTTTTAGAGAAGGGAGCTGCTTGATGTACTTTTAGAGGCTGCTTGATGTACTTTTAGAGGCTGCTTGATGTGCTTTTAGAGGCTGCTTTGATGTACTTTTAAGAGGCTGCTTGATGTGCTTTAGAGGCTGCTTGGTGCTTTTAGAGGCTGCTTGATGTGCTTTTAGAGGCTGCTTGATGTGCTTTTAGAGGCTGCTTGATGTGCTTTTAGAGGGTGCTTGATGTACTTTTAGAGGCTGCTTGATGTCCTTTTAGAGGATGGATGTACTTTAGAGGCTGCTTGATGTACTTTTAGAGGGTGCTTGATGTACTTTTAGAGGGTGCTTGATGTCCTTTAGATGCTTGATGTGCTTTTAGAGCTGCTCCTTTTAGAGGCTGCCCTTTTAGAGGCTGCTTGATTTTTTAGAGGCTGCTGTACTTTTAGAGGCTGCTTTGATGTGCTTTTAGAGGCTGCTTGATGTACTTTTAGAGGCTTGCTTGATGCTTTTAGAGCTGCTTGATGTGCTTTTAGAGGCTGCTTGCTTTTAGAGGCTGCTTGATGTGCTTTTAGAGGCTGCTTGATGTGCTTTTAGAGCTGCTTTTGATGTGCTTTTAGAGATGTGCTTTTAGAGGCTTGATGTGCTTTTAGAGGCTGCCTTTTAGAGGCTGCTTGATGCTTTTAGATGCTTGATGTTTTTAGAGGCTGCTTGATGTACTTTTAGAGGCTGCTTGATGTCTTTTAGAGGCTGCTTGATGTGTTTAGAGGCTGCTTGATGTACTTTTAGAGGCTGCTTGATGTACTTTTAGAGGTGCTTGATGTTTTAGAGGCTGCTTGATGTCCTTTTAGAGCTGCTGGATGCTTTTAGAGGGCTGCTTGATGTGCTTTTAGAGGCTGCTTGATGTACTTTTAGAGGCTGCTGCTTTTTAGATGTTTTTAGAGGCTGCTTGCTTTTAGAGGCTGCTTGACTTTTAGAGGCTGCTTGATGTCCTTTTAGAGCTGGCTTTTAGAGGCTGCTTGATGTGCTTTTAGAGGTTGCTTGATGTGCTTTTAGAGGCTGCTTGTGTCCTTTTAGAGGCTGCTTGATGTCCTTTAGAGGTGATGCTTGATGTAACTTTTAGAGGCTGCTTGATGTGCTTTTAGAGGGTGCTTGATGTACTTTTAGAGGCTGCTTGATGTGCTTTTAGAGGCTGCTTGATGTACTTTTAGAGGCTGCTTGGTGTACTTTTAGAGGCTGCTTGATGTCCTTTTAGAGGCTGCTTGATGTCCTTTTAGAGGCTGCTTGATGTGCTTTTAGAGGCTGCTTGATGTGCTTTTAGAGGCTGCTTGATGTACTTTTAGAGGCTGCTTGATGTGCTTTTAGAGGCTGCTTGATGTCCTTTTAGAGTTTGATGTGCTTTTAGAGGCTGCTTGATGTGCTTTTAGAGGCTGCTTGATGTACTTTTAGAGGCTGCTTGATGTGCTTTTAGATGTACTTTTTAGAGGCTGCTTGATGTACTTTTAGAGGCTGCTTGATGTGGTTTTAGAGGCTGCTTGATGTACTTTTAGAGCCTTTTAGCTGCTTGATGTGCTTTTAGAGGCTGCTTGATGTGCTTTTAGAGGCTGCTTGATGTGCTTTTAGATGTGCTTTTAGAGGCTTGATGTGCTTTTAGACTTTTAGAGGCTGCTTGATGTGCTTTAGAGGCTGCTTGATGTCCTTTTAGAGGCTGCTTGATGCTTTTAGAGGCTGCTTGATGTACTTTTAGAGGCTGCTTGATGTGCTTTTAGAGGGTGCTTGATGTGCTTTTAGAGGCTGCTTGATGTGCTTTTAGAGGCTGCTTGATGTGCTTTTAGAGGCTGCTTGATGTGCTTTTAGATGATGCTTTTGCTTGATGTGCTTTTAGAGGCTGCTTGATGTTTTTGCTTTTAGAGGCTGTGACTTTTTAGAGGCTGCTTGATGTGCTTTTAGAGGCTGCTTGATGCTTTTAGAGGCTGCTTGATGTTTTAGAGCCTTTTAGAGGCTGCTTGATGTTTTAGAGGCTGCTTGATGTGCTTTTAGAGGCTGCTGCTTTTAGAGGCTGCTTGATGCTGCTTTGATGTGCTTTTAGAGGCTGCTTGATGTGCTTTTAGAGGCTGCTTGATGTGCTTTTAGAGGCTGCTTTGATGTGCTTTTAGAGGCTGCTTGATGTCCTTTTAGAGGCTGCTTGATGCTTTTAGAGGCTGCTTGATGCTTTTAGAGGGTGCTTGATGTGCTTTTAGAGGCTGCTTGATGTCCTTTTAGAGGGTGCTTGATGTACTTTTAGAGGCTGCTTGATGTACTTTTAGAGGCTGCTTGATGTACTTTTAGAGGCTTGATGGATGATGTCCTTTTAGAGGCTGCTTGATGTTTTAGAATGTACTTTTAGATGTACTTTTAGAGGCTGCTTGATGTTTAGAGGCTGCTTGATGTCCTTTTAGAGGCTGCTTGATGCTTAGAGCTGCTTGATGTTTAGAGGCTGCTTGATGTTTTAGAGGCTGCTGCTTTTAGAGGCTGCTTGATGTCCTTTTAGAGGCTGCTTGAGCCTAGAGGCTGCTTGACTTTTAGCTGCTTGATGTCCTTTTAGAGGCTGCTTGATAGAGGCTGCTTGATGTTTTAGAGGCTGCTTGATGTTTTAGAGATGTGCTTAGAGGCTGCTTGATGTCCTTTTAGAGGCTGCTTGATGCTTTTAGAGATGCTGCCTTTTAGATGATGTTTTAGATTGATGAGACTTTTAGAGGCTGCTTGATGTGCTTTTAGAGGCTGATAGAGGCTGCTTGATGTGCTTTTAGAGGCTGCTTGCTTAGAGGCTGCTTGATGTCCTTTTAGAGGCTGCTTGATGTTTTAGAGAGGCTGCTTGATGTGCTTTTAGAGGCTGCTTGATGTCCTTTTAGAGGCTGCTTGATGTCCTTTTAGAGGGTGCTTGATGTGCTTTTAGAGGCTGATTGTGTCCTTTTAGAGGCTGCTTGATGTGCTTTTAGAGGCTGCTTGATTGTCCTTTTAGAGGCTGCTTGATGTGGTTTTAGAGGCTGCTTTGATGTGTTTTTAGAGGCTGCTTGATGTGATGTTTAGAGGCTGCTTTTAGAGCTGCTTGATGTACTTTTAGAGGCTGCTTGATAGAGGGTGCTTGATGTGCTTTTAGAGGCTGCTTGATGTGCTTTTAGAGGCTGCTTGATGTGGTTTTAGAGGCTGCTTGATGTCCTTTTAGAGGCTGCTTGATGTGGTTTTAGAGGCTGCTTGATGTGGTTTTAGAGGCTGCTTGACTTTTAGACTTAGAGGCTGCTTGATGTCCTTTTAGAGGCTGCTTGATGTGCTTTTAGAGGCTGCTTGATGTCCTTTTAGAGGCTGCTTGATGTGCTTTTAGAGGCTGCTTGATTTTAGAGCTTTTAGAGGCTGCTTGATGTGCTTTTAGAGGCTGCTTTTAGAGCTGCTTGATGTGCTTTTAGAGGCTGCTTGATGTGCTTTTAGAGGCTGCTTGATGTGCTTTTTTAGAGGCTGCTTGATGTGCTTTTAGAGCTGCTTGGTGCTTTTAGAGGCTGCTTGTGTCCTTTTAGAGGCTGCTTGTGCTTTTAGATGCTTTTAGAGGCTGCTGCTTTTAGAGGCTGCTTGATGTGCTTTTAACTTTTAGAGGCTGCTTGATGTACTTTTAGAGAGAATCGCGTGCTTGCTTGCTGAAAAGAGTGCATACTGTTATTGATGTCGACTGAATTTCAGTACAATGGTAGTTGCTGCAATGGACGCCGCCGTAAATTTTCGAACTGGATTTACAGTGGAAATGAAAAATTAGTTTTGATTTTATGTGTCACAGAAATGTCAGAATGGTTTGTAAGCTTTGGAAATGGAATTATTGGCTAGCTTAATGAAATAAATGTACATGTATATTATATATATATATATATATATATATTATATATATATATATATATATATATATATATATATATATATATAATATATATACACACACAACACACACACATATACATGTATCCTCCATGTGCACATGCGTGCATGTGCATACAAAGACGCAACATTCAAAGGGCACATAAGCAACAAACAAACACGTACACATACGCTTAATAGCCTTCATCTTCCTTGACAAACTTGAAATTCATAGATATCAGGCTGCATTTCAGACCCGGCCATAACACTCAACAAAGCGAAAACGAACTGGCAGTCATTTCCTGTGGCGTTTCGCGCGGATGCAGACCCTGTGCGCTGCAAGACGACCAACTGTGGTTGCTTTCGGGGAATCAACGACAATGCGGGGGGAGTGGCATGACACGCGCCTTCAGGGTTTATACACACACACGCACAGGCACAAGCACACCGCCCGCACGCACGCACT
>NW_020868305.1:538779-541279 GCF_003789085.1 Penaeus vannamei
GTCATAACATTTTATTGCGCTATTATATTGCAAATGTCAGATATAACACGATTACATCTTCTATTGACATCTTGGAATATTACTTTACAAATATAGAAAAGTTTATGATTATATTTTCTGGCGCATTGGTCTATGGCCCTTCATCTGTTGATCCAACACCCAAGCGCACTTCCCAAGCCTGAGCAGATGTTGCTATATTTGCTTTGCAGTTACTACATCATATTGCATTTCGAGGTTAGGATGTTATAGTATAAATTTTGGTACATCAGCAGTTATGTATTTCCTCATACGTCAAGCAGTCTGGAGAATGATGCTACACGACAGAGGTATGACAAACAAGCGTTCGCCTTTATTCGCCTTTGCAAATTTTACGTTTAGCTTCTTCCACACTGCGTGCTACACGAGCCTACCAGCACAGCCTTTGCTAAGCCCATTTGCCGCGACCACATCACACTGCCTTGTCCCTGTCAGATGTGAGCCGCAGATGAATATGCCTTTGAAAACAAGTCGTAATACTTTATGATATAGCTTTCAAGTCCTCGAGAATGTGCGTCCAATCTAGCTTCGTCTATTATTCATTGCACAGACATGGGCAAGCTCTGGTACAATTGATGTGTCATTGCATTATTGGATAATATTACATTTCAAAGTTGAATTTCAGCATGATAATATCTTGTAGCGTATCAATAGCAGGAAGAATAATTGCACGTTCCTTCGTCTACATCTACAGTATATCTACTAGATGTATTGTTCAAACGTAGGCAGGTATTGTTACCTCTGTCATATTGTTGTATATGACATTACATTCCGAATATAAGTTATGCTGAGGTACTTCTGGTGATTCAGATGACATGAAACGGTTATATAGATGTCTGTTTCTCATGCTACCTGGCCTTGAAAGTCTGTATTACATGCCACTGAGATACAGCACATACATGTTCGGTATGTGGTTCATTACAAAGGTTTACAGTTTCTTCCACACTGTATGTTGCACCGACCCGTCAATACAGTCTTTTTCCGGGATACTGAAACTCAGCATTGCTAATCCGTAGAGATTGTGCGTACTTTGTAATGCTGAGTGCATTGTCATAAGAAAATTCGTCGAGAGTGCATATATATGCTTGTATATACACGCATTTAGGGTAGACATATGGTTAGCATATGGCGTATTATTACAATTTACATTTGTATTCTGCGCTCAGCACTATAATAATTGTCCACTGTTTATATGACTTTACCTGTTACAGGACTCCCCCTAAAAGGTCGCAAAACAAAGTGCTTTTTATTTAATAAGAAGGAAAAGGTTAATCAGTTCTAAATCTAAACCATCATCACCATTTAATTTTTTTTTATTATTAGATTTTGTTTTAGTTCTATCTAGTTTGGGAGAACGAAAAGAAATGTATGTTTCTGCATTAGATAAGTATATGTCAAACATTAGCTTATATTTCGCTAGTTTGTTTGCACCTCATTGATCTAGAACCTTTCCTGCTCTGGCTTAGTGCGGCGGTGACGTCATTGCATGTGTGATGTTGACGCATAAAGTCAACTTTTTTTGTTGCTGTTAACTTTCATGAAAACTGTTTGTAGTATCTTAGTATCTTGTTTGTAGTATCTTAATTTTATTATGATTATCATTATCGTTATTATGATAATGATAATGGTAGTAATGATACTAAAGATAATAACAATAACCGTAACATTAACAATAGCATGGTGATGATGATAAAGATGATTATTTTTAGTTGTATCCTTTCTTTCGTTAATATTGTAGTTATTATTATCACCTTCACAAGCGAGGTAATAATAATAGACCGTGTAGACCTCCTAGCTCGAATATATGCAAATTGACGACGGATTGTGATGTTTTTTTTATGGTTTGCTTGTCTATGGCTTAAGGGGGAAAAGGCATTGGGTTTCACTTGAACCGTATTCATGTTGACAAATGTAGAAAAAAAATTATGAATGAGAATGAATATCTTCACAATACAAGAGATGTCTTTGACCGATTTCGAATATATCTTCACCAGAAATACTTGACGAAGATATATTCGAAACCGGTCAAATAAATTTCTTGTATTGTGAAGAAATTCATTCTCATTCATACCTTTTTCTACATGGGTTTCGCTTGTCATCTTGATCAGCGTCTGGACTGAGGATGAAAGAATGCTTCATCACCGACAAAAGGGGTCTGATAGCGGCAGGAAATTGATTTTATATTAAAATGCGAAAGACATGCAGCTGGGAAAATTTATGTTCTATTCACCACTTTTTTTTTCGGGCTCCAGTACTTTTGTAAAGCCCTGGGCCCCCCTCGCACTCCCGGGAGCTTACTTTCTCATTGTTCTTGTTCATTAAATCGTTGGTTATGTAGCTGTCTGTGGGCTCCTTGTGCATCTTCCGTTCTGTGCTTTTGTGTATTTGGTAAAATAAATGAATAAATGAGCTACTGCCATGTGCCCAGACTGCCAAGTACCGGGAAAGTAGTATCTACCCCCGT
>NW_020868305.1:551279-556279 GCF_003789085.1 Penaeus vannamei
TTTTCAGGCATTTGGAAGGGAATAATAGTTGTGAGACGTTTGTAGCATCAGCGGCAGAAATATTATAAACAATAGAAACTGTATTAAATCTTGGATCGTGTTCATTGTATTAAATCTTGAATCGTGTTCATTGTATTAAATCTTGAATCGTGTTCAGTGTATTAAATCTCGTATCGTGTTCAGTGTATTAAATCTTGGATCGTGTTCAGTGTATTAAATCTTGGATCGTGTTCATTGTATTAAATCTTGCATCGTGTTCAGTGTATTAAATCTTGTATCGTGTTCAGTGTATTAAATCTTGGATCGTGTTCAGTGTATTAAATCTTGGATCGTGTTCAGTGTATTAAATCTTGGATCGTGTTCAGTGTATTAAATCTTGGATCGTGTTCAGTGTATTAAATCTTGATCAGTATTAAATCTCGTATCGTGTTCAGTGTAATAAATCTTGTATCGTGTTCAGTGTATTAAAGCTTGGATCGTGTTCAGTGTATTAAATCTTGGATCGTGTTCAGTGTATTAAATCTTGGATCGTGTGTATTCTGTATCGTGTTCAGTGTAATAAATCTTGTATTGTTCAGTGTATTAAAGCTTGGATCGTGTTCTTGTATTAAATCATGATCGTGTTTCAGTGTATTAAATCTTGTATCGTGTTCAGTGTATTAAATCTTGGATCGTGTTCAGTGTATTAAATCTTGGATCGTGTTCAGTGTATTAAATCTTGGATCGTGTTCAGTGTATTAAATCTTGAATCGTGTTCAGTGTATTAAATCTTGGATCGTGTTCAGTGTATTAAATCTTGGATCGTGTTCAGTGTATTAAATCTTCATCGTGTTCAGTGTTAAATCATTCGTTATCGTGTTCAGTGTATTAAATCTTGGATCGTGTTCAGTGTATTAAATCTCGTATCGTGTTGTGTAATAAAATCGTGTTCAGTGTATTTGGATCGTGTTCGTGTGTGTCAGTGTATTAAATCTTGTATCGTGTTCATGCAAGGATCGCTTGGATCGTGTTCATTGTATTAAATCGATCGTGTTCAGTGTAAATCTTGTATCGTGTTCTATTAAATCTTCAGATCTTGGATCGTGTTCAGTGTATTAAATCTTGGATCGTGTTCAGTGTATTAAATCTTGGATCGTGTTCAGTGTCTATCGTGTTCATTCTATTAAATTTTGGATCGTGTTCAAAACCGGTATTTAATGCTGACATAAAATAAGACAGTAGTCATGAATTAGACAATGCATTTTGAGTGTATATAGATACATGCCATTTGAGACACATAAACCGTATTTATGTTGACAAATGTAGAGAAGGTATGAATGTGAATGAATATGTTTTGTATTGTGAAGATATACATTCTCATTCATACGTTTTTTTTCTACTTTTGAGACCCATGTCGAAAATATCTATAGAAAAGTAATAACCACATATTATCCTAGCAACATAGAGAATAAAACCCCTGCTGAATTTACGATTTTGTGAAGCTTTAGTTCTTGGTATCTTTAATTATTGCTCAGATTTCAGTCAATAAATATCAAATGCAGAAAACTAAAAAGCTATAAAACTTTGTAATGTAAACATGACCACATTACCTGACCTAACATATAGATAAGCTAGTATACTCAATTAAAAAATTATTTAAGATAATTTAGCCCTTGCTTTTCAAAACTAAAGGTAACATCCTAGGTGTCTAAACAAGACTTTTTTCATACCAAGACATCACCCACAGAAATGGCAGCACAGCAAATTTAAACTCGTGGATTCGTGATCTGAAACTAACTGTACAAAATAACGAAAACATTAATAACTTGCATACTTTTCATCAAAGTTAAAGGAACATCGATCAGTGACATCGGGGTAAGTGTAAGATTAAATTTATTAATATTACGTTTATATGTGCTGTGAATCTACTACTTATGTAAAAAGTATAACCTTCGTAACATGGGATAAAGTATTTCGAATTTGAACTTTTTTCTCTCTCTCCCTCCCTATATATATATATATATATATATATATATATATATATATATATATATATATATATATATATATATATATATATATATAACACACACACACACACACACACACACACACACACACACACACACACACACACACACACACACACACACACACACACACACACACACACACATATATATAATACATATATATATATATATATATATATATATATATATATATATTATATATATATATATATATATATGTACACACATATATATATATATATGTATATAGATTTTTGCTTCCTCACTCTTCATGTCTATCTCTCCCTCTCTTTCTTCCTCTCTGCCTCTCTCCGCTCTCCTTCCCCCCCCCTCTCTCTCATCCCTCTCGTTCCTCCTTCCCTCCTGACGAGACTCAGAAATCGTGTTAAAACGCATCAACTATTTTCCCATCTCGAGCCTCCATTTGCCCTCCAGTTGGGGTGGCTGAGGCAACGTTGATTAAATTAGGCCAATATCTGACGTTTCAACCAATTACGCGCTTGGATTCATCTTCATGCTGATTCACTGCGATGGGTAGGCCGTCTCGACAGAACAGCTAAGTCAAAGGTAGACGGGTTATGAGGGGGAGGGGAGGCTGGTGGAAGGCTGGGGACAGGGGGGGAGGGAAGGAGGGAGAGGGGGGTGTTGTCTGGCTTGGGGTTAATGGGTCTGCAAGAGTGCTAAGGTTGCACAATGTATAATATACCTATTCAATCGCATACAATAATCGTGAATTTCTCAGTTCGTTGCAAAACAGCGAAGGAGGTGTAACGCTGTCGACTCATTATTCAGGAATATAATACGTATTTCAAATGATCGTTTTCTTGGACAATTTGTATGTAAATGAAGCTTTTAGCAATGTAATCTGAATATTACAAACGCGACGTGAAACAGGAAGAAAACGTGTATATTTTCATGCCTTGGTTTGAACGTTCGTCTTTTGTTTTGAATGATGATTGACATTTTCATATCAACAACAAAACAACAATTACAAGAACGACAATGAATAAACATAACTAGCGATATTTATAAACCGTTTAACAGTTTAGAAGAAAAATAGTCAAGATTATCCAAGTCAGAAATAAACGTTAAAGTCCGTTAAACAGCGCAAAGATGACATTTCAAAACCGGGAAACTCATAAGCAGCTCCGTGTCCATTTTTTCTTACCCTACAATCACCTGAGTTCGTTAACTTTAAAAAAAAAATCAAGGAATAAGAGCAGGGTTTTAAAAAGCCATATTTTTTTTCGTTGTATTTACACTATTTTGCACATTTCTATGCATATATGAATAAGTAACATGAGGCAGTTCTGGAGATCGATGTATGTGAAAGAATCCCGGTCTACTTCTACTTTGACTAACCTATCAGTCTTAGAAAAGGCCATTATACCTATAAGTTACGTTATGCGCCTTCTTCAGGTATCACATAAATATAATGAAGTAGGTTAGTAAGTTGAGTCTGCACTCCATGTGGACTTTAGATATAACGGTTGAGTATCTAGGTATATCTCTATGACATGCAATAGGCCTATATTGTATTCTACCTTCAACTACCACTGGGAAGAGATTTTCATCCTGTGAGTTTTTTCAATCATTTATAATTTCTAGCTATAATGGAGCAAGTTAGTGATCGTAAATATAATTTATTAATTTAGAATCTACATGGAATAAAATTGTGATTATAATTTTATTTTTTTCTTTATGTATGATAATCATACTATTTAAATAGAATAAATATTCAGATTTAGTTCAGTTCAGTAAGATTTGCGAAGGCTAGCTTCGCTCTTATTCTTTGATAATGATTGTTTGTAAGTTAAAAATGTTTAAATATCGGGATAGCGACGCACACGCACACGGCACATGCACACACACACACACACACACACACACACACACACACACACACACACACACACACACACACACACACACACACACACACACACACACACACACACACACACACACACACACACACACACACACACACACACACACCACACACACACACACACACACACACACACACACGCACGCACGCGCGCGCGCCTGAATATTCTAACACACATACTGTGTGTGTGAATACATGTGTGTATATGTATGTAAACCCAAAAACCTGGTGTCGCAGCAAAATATTGCCAAGCAGACTGACAAGCAAATAAGAAAGCGCTTTCAGCCGACTTTCGAGGGTGGCTGCTGTGGCTAACGAAGCAGCCTGGCAGCGTGGTTTCGATTTTTCAATATCGTACACACGCACACAGCCCTCTCTCTCCCCCTCCCCCCTCCCCCCCTCCCCCTTTCGCTGTGGTTGGAAAGTTTGAATGGAAGGCATTGGTTCGATCATTTTCTCATATTGATGTTTTTTTTGTATTGGAGCAGAGGTATGATTAGCGATCTGGTATGTAAATATTTTTGCAAGGATTTTTTGCTGCATACGTTTGTACCACGTGATCGGTGACGCCATGAGAATGTAGAGGGAAATTTTCGCTTAGAAATAATTCTTTAATTAATTAAGACCCGATGTAAATGTCTGTCCACGCATATCAACCTTGGTCCCTGGGTTGGAACTAATTAACCAATTAGGTTTGCATTGTTATACACACACCATTGTGCTGTGTAATGTAAGAGTCACGAACCTTTTGAGAGTGATTTCATTGTTTTCGCTGCAAGCACATGCTAAGTGAGCGTGTTGTCTTGAGTGAGCATGTCCCAAAATCTTAGTGTTTGGCCTTGGTTCAAGCGACTTCTCGACCGAAGGACTCGTTGCACGCATTGGAAGTCGCCACTTGGGCCTCCAGAGTTTCAGACGAGACTCACATCATCAGCGAAGTCAAAATCAGTTAGCGCAATGGGTTTGGATGACACCTCTGCTCAGTATCCAGTTTCTGCAAGTGTTGAAGTGTTAGTAGAAAACCCCAGCCATCACTGGGAAGAAGTTAGAAATGTCCATCACACTTTGCAACATCATTTCCTCTATATAAGCTTACT
>NW_020868305.1:571279-576279 GCF_003789085.1 Penaeus vannamei
TGGTAATAAAATGATAATGATAACGAGAGAAAATGAAAATGATAAAATTGATAGATAAAGATAATGATAATGATAACTGTAATGTTAGTAATGATCATGATAATTAAAACTGATAATGAAACTACAAAAAATAATTAGAATGTTAAAGATAATGTAAATACGGATAATACTGATAGAGGAATTAATAATGAAAATAATAGAGATAAGATGATTATGAGGATAAGATGAAGACGAGGAAAAAAATAATACTAAGAAGCAGGAAAAGAAAAGGGAAAATAATACTAAGAAGCAGAAGAAGAAAAAGAAGAAGAAGGAGAAAGACAAGAAGGAAAAAAAAAGAAGAGGAAGAGGAAGAACAAGAAAAAAGAAGAAGAAGAAAATAAAAAGAAAACAGAAAGAAACATGAGCCGCTATTGGCATTCGTTTTACAGGATACGAAGGAGAGGAAATACATTCTTTGACAGCTGGCTCATAGGATGTGAAAGATCTATCTATTCTTTCGATAATTGAGCAGCACGCAAGGAAACATTGTGATAGGATTGTGATAGGATGTTTACGAAATTTAACAATGTTTTTCTTTTTCTTCCTACTTGTTGTTTTTTTTTGTGTTTATGTTATCGGTTGTTTTGTATTTCGTTGTTTTGTGTCTGTTTTGGTTTTGTTTATTAGAAGGTATGTCAGTTTGATGTTGGATTTGATGGTCTCTTCGTCTGTGTGTCTGTTTGTCGTATTTCACTTTCTCCCTCTCTTTCATTTTCTCTCTCTCTCCTCTCTCTCTCTCTCCGTCTTATTCCAGCTCCTTCCCTTTCTCCCTTTATACATCCCCCTCATCCTCCTTCGCTTTCTCCATTCCCTTCTTTTCAGTCTCCTTCCCCCCTCTTACCCTTATCCCCTCGTCCCTCTCTTCCTCCATCTCTCCTCTACCATTTCACGCTTCTCTCCCCTTTTGCCCTTCCTTCCTTCCTCTTCTTCTCATTCTCCGTCCTTCCCTTTCTCCCTTTCCACTCTGCCCTCATCACCCCCCCCTCTTCGCACTCTCCATCCACCCCGACGGTTTTCCCTTCCTTCTCTCTTTCCCTCATCTTCCTTCCTTCCTTCCCTCACACCCTCCTCCTTCTCCCACACGCCCCTGCATTGCTTCCTTCTGTCCCTCCCACTCCCCTTTCCTCTACTGCTCCCATCCCTCTTTTCCTCACACCCTTCTTCCCGCCCACCCCCTCCTTTCCTTACCGTCCTTTCTACGCACTCCCGTCCCTTGCTCCCTTTCTTCCTTCCTTCCTTCTCCCTCAAACTCCCCTCATGTTACCATCTTTCTTAGTCCTTGCCGTTCCTCCCTCCATCTTCCTCTCATCCTTCCCTCTTTCCATCTTCCCCTCGCACCCTTCTTCCTTCCACCCTTCCCTCCTTCCATCTTCCACTCACACACGCCTTCCATCTTCCCCTCACACACGTCTTCCTTCCCTCCTTCCATCTTCCCCTCACACACGCCTTCCTTCCTTACTTCCCTCCTCCCATATTCCCCTCACGCACACCTTCCTTCCTTCTTCCCTCTCATTCTCCCTCCCCCAACCATCCTTCCCCTCCTCATTCCTCCTCCCCCAACCTTCTTTCCTACTCCCTCTTTTCCTCACTCCATCTCCCCAACCGTCCTTCCCACTCCCTTCCGTCCCCACCCCACCTACCCCTTCCCCCCTCCTTTCTTTCATCCTCAGATCCCCGAATTCCTCAAAGTCGCAGAGAGAGAAAAGACTCGTAAAAATCAGAGAAGAGAGAAGAGGAGCCTCCTAAAAATGGCAACCCTCGTGCCCCTTGCTCTCGCGTCGCCATTGTTGCATCATCCCGCGAATGTTGCATCGTTGGGCGGATGTTGCACGGGCGAGCGACGAGTCTTATGATAATGTAGCAATGCGCCGGTTGTTGTTTTGGTGCGCGATGCATCGGCGAATCCTTAGGCGATTGGGGATCCGGGATTGCGAGAGGGGAAGAGTGTGAATAATATCGCTGTCTTTCTCGATGCGCGGGGATACGGCGTGCTAGGATATGTGCAAAGGCGAGAGGGCTGTGGGGGGGCGCTTTGTTGCTGTTAAGGGGCGTGTATTTGGGGTTATGGGGCGGGTATTTGGGTCTGGGGGCGGTTTCCGAGATGGGACGTTTCATCATTGGCGTATCTGCTTCGTATTTTGGGACTGTTTATTTTTTTTTTTTTTTTTCTTTTGGCCCTTCCTCTTTCGCCTTTTTTTTCTTCGTTTATTTTTTCGATGTGTGTGTGTTGTTTGTGTCTGTCTGTCTTTTTTTTATTCTCTCTCTCTCACACACACACACACACACACACACACACACACACACACACACACACACACACACACACACACACACACACACACACACACACACACACACACACACACACACACACACACACTTACACACACACACACACACACACACACACACACACACACACACACACACACACACACACACACACACACACACACACACACACACACACACACACACACACACACACATACACACACACACACACACACACACACACACACACACACACTTACACACACACACACACACACACACACACACACACACACACACACACACACACACACACACACACACACACACACACACACACACACACACACACACACACACACACGTGTCGACGCAACTCATCGGTGAGTTGCACCTTTGCTCTATGACCAGGTTCGCTAATGATATGCAGGAACAAGCAGCTGCTGGTATTTAATTAAATTAGATACAAATGCATGTTCACGCAATGAGTTGGAATATTATATATATATATATATATGTATATTTTTTGTATTCCTGCTTATAGAAAAAGCGCCAGAAAAGCTAATCCAATTTTACGCATAGTCTGATTTAATAATGTTTAGAAAATAGGATGAATTACAGTAATTTTCTTTTGTTTTCTGGAGAAAAATACTGAATAAATTTCGTTTTTTCTGGGCAAAGACTGGCAGTGTTATTCGTGTTATATCCAGTGTTATGTTCAGTGTTATGTAAGACCTACACTGCAGTGTTATGTAAGACCTACACTGCCGGGATATTGGTATTGGAAGAGAAAGAAAAAACGTAAATCAATGAACATATTATATTATGATATCCGTGTCACTATACATCACGATCATCACAATCAGCTAGACAGTGTTATTGGCACCATGACAGAGGGCCTCTAAAACGCCCACTCGAAAGTGCTGGCATGGCACTGTGTAAAGAGGTGTGGCCCTCACCCCCAAAACACACACACACACACCACACACACACACACACACACACACACACACACACACACACACACACACACACACACACACACACACACACACACACACACAAACTCACTCACTCACTTACGCATGTACTCACGCACGCACTGACTGACTGACTGACTCCCTCACTCACCCTCTCGCTCCCTCCCTCCTCCCTCCCTCACTCCTTCCCCCTCCCTCACTCTCTCACTCACTCCTTCCCTCACTCACTCTCACACTCACTCCTTCACTCCTCCCTCCCTCCTCACCACTCTCTCATTCCTTCCCTCATTCACTCAACTCACTCCTCACTCCCTCCCCCCTCCCTCACTCACCCACTCTCTCTCCCTCACTCACTCACTCACACTCACTCACTCACTCACTCACTCACCGGTATAACGCGTCCAAGATACGCAAGAAGTCTATATTACTTTCTTTCTCGACACTTATAGGCTAGGTGGCACCCTTGACCATCTGGCACTCTATAATAGATTACCTTTGGGGAGGGAAAGGCTAAGGGGGGAGAGGGAGAGGGAAGGGGGAGAGAGGGGAGAGGGGGAGAGGGAGAGGGAGAGGGAGAGGGAGAGGGGAGAGGGAGAGGGAGAGGGAGAGGAGAGGGAGAGGAGAGGAGAGGAGAGGAGAGGGAGGGGGAGAGGGAGGGGAGAGAGGGGGAGAGGGGAAAGAGAGGGAGGGAGTGTGGAGAGAGAGAGGAGAGAGTCTGAAAAGAAGAAAATGGAGAAGGAGAGAGAGAGAGAGAGAGAGAGAGAGAGAGAGAGAGAGAGAGAGAGAGAGAGAGAGAGAGAGAGAGAGAGAGACGCCTGATAAAGAAGAAAATGGAGGTTTAGATAAAGAAAGAAAGATAGAGAAAAGGAAAGGAAGGATTACAAATAGCAATAAGAGAAGGAATAGAAAAACAAGGGAAGAAGGAAAGAAGAAAATAGGGAAAGAAGGAGAAGAAGAATGAGAAGGAGAGCAAAATGAAAAAGAGAAAGAAAAAGTAAGAAAAAACAAGAACAAGAAAAAGGAAATGAGAAGAGAGTAAGAATGAGAATGAGAGTGAGAATAGGAATGAGAATGATAATGAGACTGAGAATAACAATGAAAATAGGAGGAGAAACAAGAGAAGGAATGCGCTGCAGGATAATCTACGTAAACGGCTGGGGGTGGGTGGGGGTGGGGGGGGCGTGATGGCTATCAATTATAAGCGACTACTCAGGAGAACAACACGTTTATGTTCTTATAGTGAGCACGTACTGTATGTGTAGAACATCACCACTGCCCTTAACATCGCTTTCACCATCACCATGACTCTACACTCCATCAGCATTACTGTCACCATTACCACCATAACCTCCACCATCACTGTCAACATTGCTATCACCATCACTCAATATCGCTATCACTATCATCACCATCACCACTATCACCTCCACCACTGCCATCATCATCACTATCACCATCTCCTCCACCACATTGCTATCACCACCACCATCACTATCAACATCGCTATCACCATCACTACCACCTTTACCCTCACCATCATCCACCTCCCCGCCTCTCCTGCGACCATCATCACCATTCCTTCCTTTTATTTGTCCTGGCTAAAAAAAGAAAAAGAAAAGAAAAGAAAAGAAAAAGATAATAATATGCATACCTAATCGTATCACCGATCGTTTTTTTTTTTTTTTTTTTTTTTTTTTTTTTTAT
>NW_020868305.1:581279-588779 GCF_003789085.1 Penaeus vannamei
GTGTTGCCTTGGTTAATGAACATCGATTGTTTATGCAGATGTTGCCAAGCACGCCCGACGTATAGCCAGGTCCTTTATGCCACCCCCCCAAAAAAAAAAAAAAGAAAAAAAGAAAAAAAGATAAAGAAAAAAGAAATAAATAAATAAAAGAAAAAAGCCGAAGACGTTGAATGAAAAAAGGCTTGACATGAGGTGAGTGATGAGGGTCAACTTAGCGGTGTTGACTGCGAGGTCGTGTTCCTTTCGACTGACCTCCTGTCACAACGGCGTGGTTATTTATTTAGTGATTTGTTTATTGTTTTTTTTCTATTTTTCTATTTATTTTATTTATTTGTTTATTTGTTTGTGCCTAATTATTTATTTACTATTATTGTCATCATTATTTTTTTTTTTTTTGTGTGTGGGGGGTCTCTGAGATGACATTTTCAAGACACGCAGTCACACACACACACACACACACACACCACACACACACACACACCACACGCACACACACACACACACACACACACACACACACACACACACACACACACACACACACACACACACACACACACACACACACACACACACACACACACACACATACACACACACACACACACGCACACGCACGCACACGACTCCCATGTGTACATGACCTGGTCAATAGAATGAGGAAAAGAAACCGAGAAATAAAAAAAATATATATATCCTTCAGGAAAGTAACGAGAAAGGAACACGGCAAGGTCGAGTGATGAGCGAGGAAGAAAAAGATTTTGTATATTTTTTTTTCTTTTTTTTTTCTAGGTTAGATGAAGTATGGATATGCGTGCGATACTCTTTGAACATTTATTTGCGGGACATAGGTATTTCTTTTTCTGTGTGTGTGCTGTATCGACTGTATATATATATATATATATATATATATATATATATATATATATATATATATATATATATATATATATATACATATATATATATATATATATATATATATATATATATATATACATATATATATATACATATATATATATATATATTATATATAAAAAAACATACATATAATATGTATATATATATATGTATATATATATATATATATATATATATATATATATATATATATATATATATATATATATATATATATATATATTATATTTACACACACACACATATTATATATATATATATATATATATATATATATTATATTATATAATATATATATATATATATATATATTATATATTATTATATATACACATACACACACACACACAACACACACACACTATATATTATATATATATATATATATATAATATATATATATATATATATACCTACTATATGTTTTTTATATTTACTGTATATTTTGTTGCCTTTATTGCCTCCCTTCCTGACCCGCCGCTCCTGCCGTTGCAGATGCTGTGCAAGGTGTGGGGCGTGGGCATGTTCAGCATCGTGGCGCTGACCACCAGCAACATCCTGCTGACGCTGCGCCTGATGCAGGGGCGCGACGACGGCTCGGGCGGCGGCGGCTGCGGGGGCATCCCGCCCATCCCCGACTCCGTCCCGCACTCGTGGACGGCGGCGCTCTCCGCCACCAACCACTCCGAGTACCTGGCCTTCCTCAGGGCCGCGGCCATCAACACGGCCCCGGCGGCGCCCACCACCAGGAGCAGCCCCGCGGGGGAGGGCGCGGGCGGAGAAGAGCAGCCCGCCCCTGGTCGTGGTGGGCAGCGGGTTCCAGGTGGACGAGGCGCGCGGCCGCTGGGACGCCCGCCGCCGCTACAAGACGCACGACCACGTGTTCACGGGGCCGCACTACGGGCGGCTGACGCGCTCCTCGCCCGTGTGCCTCGCCACGCAGACGTCCGTCGACAGGCTCTTCTGGCTCACGCAGGTAAGGGGGGGGGGCAGGTAAAGGCAGGGCAGGTAAGGGGGGGGGGGCAGGAGACTGTATGCAAACGCAGGGAAGAAATACATCTCCCACCATCTCGCGTTAAAGAGATGCTTTACACCATGGGTATATCATGCCTTCCGTGTCGCGAAGAGAACTTTTGTTATTATTAGATTTAAAAAAAACTATGGTATTTCACCATGCTGTTGGGTGGGCGTATCACGAGCGGGAAGACCAAGCTATTGGGTACTGAGGGCACTAAATCGTGTATTTTCGCTCTATAAAGGTTTCGTTCTCAGACAGTGAAAGGGTACATCACTGCGCTTAATGAAAGTAAAATATTCATTTCCTTACATCAACAGATTTTGTTATTGATTCGTTTGATACATGAATTCAATTATGGAATAATAATTAGGTATCACATCAGTGAAAATCAGTTTTAAAAGACTTGGTAATTTAATTTCAATGTGGTTTTCGATTTTTTTTTGGGAAATCGAAAACTGCTATGAATTAAATGGCTATAGAGGATCTACCTAAGAGTACTTGTGAGAAAGAGTGAGAGGGAGAGGGAGAGGAAGATGGAGAAGGAGAAGGAGTGAGAGAGGGATAAGGAAAGGGAGGGAGAGAAGGAGTGGGAGAGAGAGAAGAAAAGAGAGAGAGAGGAGGTGTGGGAGAGGGAGAAGAAAAGGGAAAGAGAAGGATTAGGGAGTGGGAGTGGGAGAGGGAGTGGGAGTGGGAGAAGGATAGGGGAGGGAGAGGGATAGGAGAGGGAGAGGGAGTGGGGGTGGGAGTGGAGAGGGAGAAGAAGAGGAAGAGGGAGAAGAAGGAGTGGGAGAGGGCGAAGGAAAGGGAGGGAGAGAAGGAGTGGGAGAGGGAAGGAGATGGATAAGAAGGAGAAGGCAAAGAAGAAGAAAGAGAAGGAAAGATAGAGAGAGAGGGAGAGTTAGACAGAGTGGTAGAGTGAGAGTGAGAAGGAGAGGGAGAGAGAGAGGGAGAGGGAGAAGGAGAGGGAGAGGGAGAGAGATAAGAGAGATTGATTCTGATTTGACAGCTGATAGTCTAAGATGCTTGAAGAGCTTTCACACGGGGGCAAGCAGGCAGACAGGCAGCAGACAGGCAGCAAGCAGGCAAGTAGAGACAGACAAGCAGACAAGCAGGCAGACAGACAAGCAGAGCAGGACAAGCAGGACGGCAAGCAGGCTGACAGACATGCAGGCAGACAGGCGGGCAGGCAAGAAGGCAGGCGGGGGGGCAGACTAGAAAACAGGCAGACAGGTAGGCAAAAAGGCAGACAGACAGGTAGGTAGGAAGACAAGCAGAGAGGCAAGAAGGCAGACAGTAAGACAAGTAGGCAGGTAGGCAGGCAGACAATCAGACAGAAAGACAGGCAGGCAAGAAGGCAGGAAGATAGACAGACAGGAAGGCAGGTAGGTAAGTAGGCAAACAGACTGACAGAAGGACAGGCAGACAAGCAGACAGACAGACAGGAAAACGTCAGACAAGTAAACAGGCACACAAGCTGGCAAAAATAATTCGTCAGAGAAATAACAGGTCATTGAACTAATAGCCCAGAAAAATGATGGCCTAGACAGGTCAAATGAGTGACTGAAACGAAAACAGAAAAATCGAGAGAGAGAGAGAGAGAGAGAGAGAGAGAGAGAGAGAGAGAGAGAGAGAGAGGAGAGGGAGAGAGAGGGAGGGAGAGGGAGAGGGAGAGGGAGAGGGGAGAGGAGAGGGAGAGGGAGAGGGAGAGGGAGAGGGAGAGGGAGAGGGAGAGGGGGAGGGAAAGGAGGAGAAGGAAAGGGGAGAAGAAAGGAGAGGGAGGAGAGGAAAGGAGAGGAAGAGGGAAGGGAGAGGGAAAGGAGGGGAAGGGAGAGGGAGGGGAAAGGGAGAGGGAGGGAGAGGGGAGGAAAGGGAAGGGAGGAGAAGGGAAAGGGAGAGGGAAAGGGGAAGAAGGGAGGGAAGGAGGGAGGAAAGGGAAAGGAGAGGGAAAGGGAGGGAAGGGAGGGAAAGGGAGAGAAAGGGAGAGGGAGAAGGGAAGGGAGAGGAGGAAAGGAGAGGGGGAGAGGGGGAGAGGGAAAGGGAGAGGGAAAGAGGGAGGGAAGGGAGAAGGGAAAGAGGAGAGATGATGAGAGAGATAGAGAGATAAGAGAGAGATAGATAGAGATAGAGAGATAGCAGATAGATAGATAGATACGAAGATAGAATAGATACGATAGATAGATAGATGAGAGAGAAGAGATAGACGATAGAGACAGACAGACAGATGATAGAGAAGAGAAGAAGAAGAAGAAAGATAGAGAGAAGAGAGAGAGAGAGAGAGATAGAGAGAGAGAGATGAGAGAGAGAGGAGGAGAGAGAGAGAGAGAGAGAGAGAGAGAGAGACAGAGAGAGAGACAGACAGAGAGAGGGAAAGAAAGAAAGAAAGAGAGAGAGAGAGAGAGAGAGAGAGAGAGAGAGAAGAGAGAGAGAGAGAGAGAGAGAGAGAGAGAGAGAGAGAGAGAGAGAGAGAGAGAGAGAGCCCCTTGTCCCTCGCCATTCGTGACACCATATATCATGAGCTTAGTCGAAAGTTCCACTCGCTTTTCGCTCGAATTCATCATTCTCCCTCGTCATTATCTTCTGTTTTCTCTCCCCCTGTCCCGTTCCTCCTCCATTCCCGCTCGATATTCGTTAATTTTTCACCTCCTCTTAACCCCTTCCCTTCTCCCCTCTCTCTCTTTCTACTTCGTCTTCCTCCCCTCCCTTGTTCTTCTCTTTTTTCTTTCCTTTCATTTCTTCTTCTACCTCTTTCCTTCTCTTTCCTCTTCTTTCTCTCTCCCTCCTTCCTACTTTCCCTTCATTCGTCCGTCTCTCTCCTTCCCTCCCTTCTCTCACCTTCCTCCGTCCTCTTCTCTCCGCCTCCCTTTCTTTCCTCCTCTCGCTCCCTTCCTCACTCCGTCCTTCCTTCTACTCTTCCCTTCCTCCCTTCTCTCCCCCTCCCTCCCTCTGTCCCTTCTTCCTCCTCCTCCTTCTCTCCCTCCCCTCCTCCTTCTTCCCTCCTCCCCTCCCTCCCTTCTTCCCTCCTCCCCTCTCTACCTTCTTCCCCCCTCCTCCTCCTTCCCCCCTTCCCCTCCCTTCCCTCCCCTCCCCCTCCTTCTCTCCCTCCCTCTCCCCCCTCCTCCCTCCTCCCTCCTCCTCCCTCCCTCCCCCTCCCCACCATCGTGTTGCAGTCATGTTGAACACACTGCATCCCTTTGGCCGGCATGCATCCTTTGTCCGGTCATGCAAATTTTGCAAACTATGCTAATGTAATGCGGTGGCGTTGTTCATCGTGCACTGTTTTATCCCGGGACGCGTTGCACAGGCGCCCCCATCATTTCGCTTGCCGGATCATGCAGTTGTGGCGGAATTGCTAACCTTCTCCCTTTCAGCCTCGTTGGCTTGTTTGCCCCCGGCGTCTCGCCCGGCTATTGCCGGCGGCGTCAACCTTGACTTATTGTTAGCTCTTCTCTTCTTATCTGCAACACACACGCACGCACGCACGCACGCACGCATGCACGCACACGCACGCACCGCACGCACACGCACACGCACACACACACGCACGCACGCACACACACACACGCACGCACACACACGCACACGCAAAAACGCACACTCACACGCACACGCACCCCCCCACACACACCTACCAACCTACCTTTTAACAGTACATCGTATAATGTACACCATATACCCTTCTATCTATCACACATCTATTTGTATCTGTATATTTTCAAGTAAAAGAATCAGTGACCGAAGGAAACAACACAATAAATCGGAATGGGAGATAAGAGATTTAAGTTGTTCCCTGTGCATGTCAGTCGAGGTTGAAATGACAAAGGCTAGCAACTTCATTATACTGTCGTGATTGCCTCTGCTACAACTTTTTTTTCCCCCGTTATTTATGGTGCTATTATTTCCGCTATTTGTTTTGCTGCTAATTCCACAGTCAATATTTCAGTTACTACTATGGTGAAATTTATTGCAACACACGTAGAAAAAGGTATGAATGAGAATGATTTTCTGTACAGTGCAAGAGATCATATCTGACCGGTTTCGATCAGGCCAGAAATATATGTATAATAGAAACGTGTCTAATGCATCTCCTGCTCTGTGAATATATGCTTTCTCCTTTATACATTTTACTACATTACTACTGGTATTTCTTCTACTCTTCCAGTGCTTTATGATACTTTTTAAATACCATTTCTGCTAATTCTTTTACTATTACTTCTAATGCCACTTCTGCTATTTCTTCTTTGCTATTTTCACTATTTCTACAGCTTTTTCCGCCACTTCTACTGCTACCGTTTAATCTAATACTATTTTATTATTTCCAACACTATTACTGCAGTTCCTGTTCTCTCTCTCTCTCTCTCTCTCTCCTCTCTCTCTCTCTCTTCTCTCTCTCTCTCTCTCTCTCTCTCTCTCTCTCTCTCTCTCTCTCTCTCTCTCTCTTGTCTTCTTTGTCTATCTTTCCTCCTTTCCTCCCTCCTTCTTTCCCTATCTCTCTCCTCCATTCTCCTCCCTTCCTTCTCTGCCTTCCTCTCTCCCTTCTTCCATCCTCTCTCCATCCCTCCCTCGTTTCGTCTCCCTCCCTCTCCTTTCTTTCCCTGCATCCCAATTCCCTCTCCCTCCCTCGTTTCTCTTCCTCTCTCTCTCTCTGCCTCTCCCTCCTTTCCCTGTATCCCAATTTCATCTCCCTCCCTCGCTATTCCTTCCCTCTCTCTCCCTCCCTTCCCTACATCCCAATTCCCTCTCCCTGCCTCTCCCTCCCTTCCCTTATTCCAGATCCCTCTCCCTCTCTCGTTTCTCCTCCCCCTCTCTCCCTCCCTCTCCCTCCCTCGTTTCTTCTTCCCTCTCTCTCTCTCCTTCCCTTATCCCAATTCCCTCTCCCTCGTTTCTCCCCTCCCTTTTCTCCCCTGCATCTCCCTCCCTTCCCTGTATCCCATTTCCCTCGTGTATCTGCCCGCTTCCCTCCCTTTGTCCACGTGTCTCGGCCTATACGTCTCTGCTTCTATGCGTCTGATGTGTTTTTCTCATTTCTGGGTCACAGGTTCCCCTCATCTGTGTTTCAGTTCCCCTCATCTTTTGTGTTTCAATTTCCCCTCTTCTCTGTGTTTTAGTTTCTCCTCTTTTCTTTTTCAGTTTCCCCTCTTCTCTGTGTTTCAGTTCCTCTTCTCTGTTTAAGTTTCCCCCTTTTCTGTTCCCCTCATCTTTGTTTTTCATCTTCCCCTCTTTTCTTTTTCTGTTTCCCCTCATCTCGTGTTTCAGTTTCCCCTCATCTCTTGCGTTTGTGTCCCATCATCTTTGTGCTTTAGTTTTCCCATTTCCCCCTTTCCTGCGTATTTCAGTTTCCCCTCATCTGTTTAAGTTTGCCCATTTTCCCCTTTTCTGTGTGTTTCAGTTTCCCCATTTTCCCATTTTCTGTGTTGCAGTTTCCCCTCTTCTCTGTGTTTCAGTTTTCCCATCCCCCCCCCCTCCTTTTTTGTGTGCTTCAGTTCCCCCCTCATCTCTGTGTCCTGTGTCTCAGGTTTCCCTCCTCTCTGTTTCAGTTTCCCCTCATCTCTGTCTCAATT
>NW_020868305.1:604367-609367 GCF_003789085.1 Penaeus vannamei
CAACCTCAAACACCGATAATGTTCAAGTTCAATAGATTCATATTATTTGCCGATGTATACTGTTGTCTTTAATGAATACATCTAAAGATATCTATTTCATCTAACATTCAGGCAAGGACGACGAGGCGGAGAAGAGGTACTGCTCAGAAGGACTGCTGTTCAACCCCGATACCCGCATGTGCGACGTCGCTTCAAATGTGGACTGCCCGGTTGATCCTCCAACAACTGGAACTTGCGATACAAACGTCTTTGATTCCGATGTTAGTTCTTCCCCTCTCTCTCTCATATGATTGTCATTAATAATCTAATTGGAGCCATCAGTTTCCCACCATAGTTACCATAGCCATGACACTTATCCAAATACCTTGTCAACAGCCTGACTGTAAGTTCTGGGCCGCCAACAACGATTGTCACTGCAAGTGGACGGATGGTGACTGCTCTTGGCAGCACTTCGTCGCCCGTGCCTGTCCCCGCAGCTGTGGATGCCAAGACAATGTGGACGTCACGAAGCCTCCTGTAATTGACTACCCTTGCGTGGACTGCTCTACCGGCCAACAGTACTGGCAGCATCCCAGCGACTGCCGCAAGTTCATCCAGTGCACATCGTACGGTCCTCAGGAGATGCCATGCGGAGAAGGAACAGTTTGGGACCAAAACCTGCTCACCTGCAACCATGCATGGGCCACTGAGTGCTTGACAGGCAACTTCCTTCTCACTAACGGAAGCTGTTCAGGATGCTCAGGATGCACTCCTCCAGCAAAGCCCCCAACCAACCCTCCAACACACAAACCTGTCACACCAGGCAACTTCCCCTGTGTAGATTGCTCCACTGGCCAGCAATACTGGCAGCATCCTACCGACTGCCAAAAGTTCATTCAGTGTGCCCCTTATGGTCCCCAAGAAATGCCATGCCCTGCAGGAACAAGGTGGGACCAGAAGATCCTTACTTGTAATCATGAATGGAACACCCCGTGCGTGACAGGGAACTACCTTTTGGATGACGGAAGCTGTTCGGGTTGTACTGGTTGCCCTCCTCCACCAACCTCAAGCCCAGATAGCTGTAGTGGCGAAAACCCAGACTGCAAGCATTGGGCTGCCAATGGGGACTGCACCTGTAAGCCGAATACCGATTGTTATTGGCAGAATGAAGTCGCTAAAATGTGTCCCAAGACCTGTCGAGGAGAGTGTGGGGATAATCCAGCTACCCCACCAGCTGACGATTGCATCAAATGTCCTTCCTATAGTGGTCTTTTCCCACATCCGAAAGACTGCACCAAATGGGTTCACTGTGACCACTTCACACCGTACGTGAAGGACTGCCCTGCCAATCTGCACTTTAATCCAACACTTAAGGTAATCTAAAGTTTGGGGGTATGACATCATTTAGAACATATATTTTGATACAATATTTTATGACAGCATAAGAATAATAAGCACATGTCCTTTTCCATCATATTGACTTTCCATTAATGTTGTCTCATTTTCTGCGGTTTGGAAAGGTATGTGACTGGCCATCGCGTGCAGGATGCTCCTCAAGTGACAGTGGTGACTGCGTCATCCAACCTGACCCAGAGCCAACCAGCCCCCCCTCCCAACCTGATCCTGCTTGCACATGTGAATGTTGCCACATTCCTCATCCGGAGGACTGCGCATCCTATTATTACTGTGATGTAAGTTAATTTTTTAGATTTAGATTTTCCATTTCATACCGATGGCATCTGATATATTCGAGTGTGTTTCTGTATTGTGAGAATTCATGTTAATGAACATAAACATGTTATTTGAATAGTCTCTAAGCCGCACTGACTCCATAGATATTAAACCATTTTTCAGGTGAACAAGAACAAGACCTTCCATACATGCCCTGAAGCACTTGTATTCAACCCGGATTTAGATACATGTGTTTACGCTCATCAGTACCCTGAATGTGTCATCGAAAAGCCTCCACAGTGCGAGTGCGAATGTCACTATCCCTCTGAGATTTGCAGCGAATATTACATTTGTAAGTAACATTTTGTATCTTCAGGAACTAAGATACCAAACTTTAAGTACATCTCCTCTTTGCCTTATACTGAACACTAATTTTATGTTTTCATACAGATGAAATGCCTTTTTCTATGTACTTAATGATTTCACATGTTTTCCCAGGCAACGGTGGTGTCCCTGAGAAGACGGAGTGCCCCTCGGGTCTGCACTGGAACCAAGCAATAATGTCATGTGACCATCCTGAGAACGTTCAGTGCGAGACGAGGCGAAAATAAGATGCATAACACGGGGGATGGTTAATAGAAGGAAATATCAATGGAAAGAAAATAACTTTCTGGAAATATCATTAGGAATACTATCAACGTAATTTTCTAGAAATTCTCAAAAACTCGGCGACATTGGCTTCTAGTTGAGTCTTGAGTTTGTTGACCATCATGTACTAGATATTGTGGTTTGTAATTATATTTGTTTTCTTAGGGAATATGTAGACAAGTTATTTGGATCTTCCTTCTTTTATGTTTCGTCAATATCTTATTTATCAATTGGTAAAATAGTTATTAAATGTAAACAATAAATTTGAATGTTTCATTACCTTATTGTTTTGTTATGCTTAAAATCAACAGAAACTTAAACATCATAGAATGAGAAAAATACCGTTGGAACTTTGTAATTCTAGAACCTAAGAATATAGTGAACTTTGATGTAAGATAAGGATCTGGTATTGATTTTTGGGTTTATGAATATTGGCATTACATTTACCGTTGTCACATTCTTATTCCCTTAATGCCCTCTGCCAATAGTCAGTAAATATATCAGGAGCTTTTCCTTTGTAACTTTAGAACAATTATAGATGCAAGATTCTCTGAATGGAATTCCTTATGCTAAGAGACAAAAGTAAAGCTTACGGCCTCTAGAGAGAGAGAGAGAGAGAGAGAGAGAGAGAGAGAGAGAGAGAGAGAGAGAGAGAGAGAGAGAGAGAGAGAGAGAGAGAGAGAGAGAGAGAGAGAGAGAGAGAGAGAGAGAGAGAGAGAGAGAGAGAAACATGTAATAGTGTAGTACATTGAGTATGCTTCCTACATGACACAGAATCTTGTCACTGGCCCGGTACAAGGAGCCACTACGAACATAGCAGAGGGACGGTGACTCATATCTGTCTTCCATAACTCGAGATGCTATTTGGTTACTATGCAGTGTTCATTTTATTTTTCATTTATTCACAGTAGATTCAATCAGTTCATGATATAGATTATAATTCTGTCTAATGATGTTTAATATGAATGATTTAAAAACTTGAGTATTTTGGGAGGGATTTTGAAGTGTGCTAGATGTGTATCAAATTAGGCTCAAGGTCAGTAAGAATATTGACATTTCATTTAACGTTTCTCTGCTTTTTAAGAATGTAAAAACAAATGACGAGATCACACGAGATCACACGAGACCACACACACACACACACACACACACACACACACACACACACACACACACACACACACACACACACACACACACACACACACACACACACACACACACGCACGCACACACACACACACACACACACACACACACACACACACACAAATATTTCAAAGGTTTCCTTCTGATCCTCAGTAAAGGCATATATCAAAGACATCAAAGATCCCATATCAAAAAGTTTAACAAATCTACCGTGTTCGTACCTTTGACTAAATTCAAAAAAGGAAAAACTGGTAACTGAGCTCGAGCCCTGGAGTTCTCCGAAGTGCTAAGACGTTTTTTTTTTTTTTTTAATGCATTAAAGACAGTGAAATAAAATGAAAAGGGATAAAAAAAAGAAAAAAAATAATAAACATGCATTTTTATATTTTTTCTTACTTCAAATATGTATGAGTATGACTAGTTTATTCAGCTAAATAGAATAAAGAGACGGCGAATCGGACGCGCAATGGTTTAGGGTGAGTGTGTAGGCAAAATTTTTGAAAAGTTTGATGGTAAGAGTCTAAATATACATTACTTTACTGGTACTTACATCTGTCTCATATAATCTTTCGGAACTACTCTCCTGCATTAAGGCATAAGATCATTGTCCAAAGCGGAGACAGTTGTTTGTGTGGACATGCGCTCTGTCCTGTAATCACGCGCGACAAATATTGGGCCGAATCTATTCTTTACCATATTGTGACGATGCAACACATCACCTCCACCGTCTAGACTCTCGGATAGCTGAAATGAATCGTTGTTAATAGTAGTTTACTAAATTTTAATTACTCTCATTGAATACAAAATCTTGGTAAGCAATAAGTAGGGTGAGGAGTAAAGTAAGGTAAAGTAGGGTAAAGAGTAACAGGCATATAACAAACCAATAAATTTCATAATGTAAAGCTTAACTCCTCCATGACATTATCACAGTTCCAAGCAGAATGCATCATGTCCTTACCAGCAGGAAGTTTGTGCTTCCTGGTATGCAAACGGGTTATATTGCGTTAATCCTTCTAATGCCATTATATCGGGATCTCCCGATATAATGGCAAATCGCGCCTTTTTTTCTTTTCCTTGTTTTTCTTCTTTTCAGTGATTTAGTTAGATAATGCGAGCTGACAGTTTTTCCTATCCTGAAATTGGACTTACTATAGCTTACATATACATGCGTACATACAGACAAACACACTCACACATACACAAACACACACACACACACATAGGCAAGCATGCACGCGCGCATACACACACACCGGTGTGTGAATATGTGTACGCATATATATTATATATATACATTGTCACACATATGTAGTGGTCCGCCTTTGGACTCGCAACGGCGGGTCACTCCTGCTACAGCTTCGACCCAAGATCCTTGCCTTGAGTGGCTGGGAATAGGAAAGTCTATCCTCCATGCTTCATAAGACAACATGAAGAAAACGGTACACAACATACCCCTACGAATATACTATGTGTTATACTTTATTTCAATCATTTTCAAGCTTTTTAAAACACGGTGATCTTTTATATCATTGTTCCCTTTTCGAACATTGCAT
>NW_020868305.1:614367-634367 GCF_003789085.1 Penaeus vannamei
GAGGCTGTTCAATGACACATTCTGGGTAATTTTCAGGGTAGTCACATGTATCCTTCTCCGGGTTAAATACTAGCCCAGATGGGCACGTGAAGAAGGTACTGTTCTTGTTCACCTGTAAATATTTTAATCTTTACTGAGTCATTGTGTTTGGATGTTACATCACTCAGATTGCTTTTGATATACCAAATTCAATCATGTGCACGTTTCAGACTGAAAAAAGATATGTGAATCAAATATAAATAATATAATCAAACAAGAAATAACCTACATCACAGTAGTAATACGCTGCGCAGTCATTCGGGTGAGGGAGATGGCAACATTCGCATGTGCATTCGGGGCTTGGCGTAGGAGGGGGGCCAGTAGGGATTAGGGGAGGGGGAATTACGCAAGTCTGGTGCTCCCCTGAGGTACAGCCTGCCCTATCTGGCCAGTCGCATCCCTTTTTAAACAAGTAAAGATTTAGACATCACCAATAGAATATAAAATGTAGTTCCAAATGACATGGATACAGAACATATTCATAAAGTATCAAAGCATGTAAAATGGTCAGAAGCAAGTATACTCAAAACTGGAGACCCCATTTCACATGAAGGGTGAGATTAAGTGGAATAGTGTGTAATAGAAGGTTCTCCGTTCTTGCTTAAGAAATCACTATGTACCTTGAGTGTTGGGTTAAAGTGCAAACCGGCAGGGCAGTCCTTCACGTAGGGGATGAAGTGATCGCAGTGAACCCACTTGGTACAGGCCTTTGGGTGTGGGAATAGACCACTGTAAGGACACGTGGGGTTGCAGTCGTCTGGTCGTGAAGTAGTTGGGCCGCATTCCCCTCGGCAGGTCTTGGGGCACATTGAAGCCACTTGGTTTGCCCAAGTACAGTCACTACCTGCCTTGCAGGTGCAGGCTCCGCTGGCAGCCCAATGCTTGCAGTCTGGATTCTCGCCACCGCAATCACCTGGCGGTTGGACAGTCACAGTTGGGCATCCAGTGCAACCCGAACAGCTTCCATTGGGTAGAAGGTAGTTCCCTGTCACACATGGGGTTTTCCATTCATGGTTGCAGGTGAGAATCTTCTGGTCCCACCTGGTTTCTGCAGGGCATGGCATTTCCTGGGGACCATAAGGGGCACACTGAATGAACTTGTGACAGTCGCTGGGATGCTGCCAGTACTGTTGGCCGGTAGAGCAGTCCACGCAAGGGTAGTCAATTACAGGAGGCTTCGTGACGTCCACATTGCCTTGGCATCCACAGCTGCGGGGACAGGCACGGGCGACGAAGTGCTGCCAAGAGCAGTCACCATCCGTCCACTTGCAGTGACAGTCGTTGTTGGCGGCCCAGAACTTGCAGTCAGGCTGTTGAGAAGACCTTTGAATGAGTGTCATGACTACGATAACTATTATAACTGATGTCTGCTTATTAGCTTATTTGTATCAATTATTGAAGAAAGAAAGAGGAGCAACTTACATCGGAATCGAAGACGTTTTCATTGCAAGGGCCAACTGTTGGATCGATAGTCGGGCAGTGGACATTTGAAGCGATGTCGCACATGCGGGTATCGGGGTTGAACAGCAGGCCTTCCGAGCAGTACTTCTTCTCCGCCTCGTTGTCCTTGCCTAGAAATTGAATAAAATCATAATCAACCTTCTAAAAGAATGCAATTAATAGGGGAAAATAGGACAGATTTTGAAAATACTCAACTAAAAATTATTCAAATGAAATAGTGCTCTACAAATCAGCATGCTAATACCATGTATTGACTGCAAAGATATAGGTTTAATTTAAATAAAACTATATAAATTCAGAAACCAATTTAGGAATAAAGATTAAATAGTTGTATTTTTTATTACCATTATTATTACTTACAGTCATAGTATGCATTGCACTCCCCGTCGACTGGGTATCGGCAATGGCAGCCACAAATGATTGGTTTAGGGCATTCATAATTGGTTGGAAGATCGCACTGTTCCTTTGCAGGATTGAACACCAGATCACCTCCGCACTCCTTGACGTAGGCAACGTTATCCTGTAATGAAAGAAAAGAACAATAGTGTTTTTTGTTACTGCATTTGATGGATGCGGCCATCTAATCAAGGCAATTTTAGATACAACAGAAATGTATACATTTTCTTCTTTTTCAATAACAGCTTTGATTTATGATTCTAATCTAATAAAATCACGCTTTCCTTAGTCATAAGTAAAGTTGAGTGCACCAATCGAAGAGGATTTAGGGGGCGTCGCCCGTCCTACCTTGCACTCGTAGTACTTGTTACAGTCCTTGTGTGGCTTGAGGCAGCAGTCACAGTCGCACTGGACTGAAAGGTCCGACTCTGCGGGCAAGGATCGACTGGCCTTAGCGGACCGAAGGGAACATCCGTCGGTCTCCAGCCGCTCGGTTATGTCGCGTGCGCGAAGAAGCCGTTTGGTTCCGGACAGGTCAGCGTGGAGCAGATGCTGAGACCTACAACGAACTTAGCGATACATATCTACAAACATTTATATAAACACAGGCATAGATATTTATATAAAGACCATGTTGGTTGGACCTTCTTCTAGCGTCCGTAGATTAACATGCGTACAAGCACCCCGACTTTGCTGACCAGTTGAGAGGGCTGTAAAAGGATGGCCGAGCTATCTCACCTCCCACACCCTCTCTCATATATATTTATTTTGTATGCTTTATTTTTTACTTTCTGCTCCTATTTTTGTCGCAAGATATGTTTTAATGCAAAGGATTTTAATAACAAGTTTTTTTGTGCATAAAGTCATATATCTGTCCCTGTGAAAATTCTACTAAATTAATTATGTTTAATAAAGCGAGAGTCAGAGAAGCAGAGTGAGGAATGGAGAAAGAGAGATACAGACACACAAGACATGAGAGAGAAAAGCGTGTTTGTTTACACAAATGGCTGTGAATAACATATATCTACCCTCAGTCCATGACGCCAGCGCCAGGCCCGCAACCACCGCAGCCAGGAACCTGCCAGTTCCCATTTTCCTCAAGACCAGTGGGAGCGACTACGAGGAGAACAGTCGTCGTGCTTTCAGTAGGCCACGTGAGTGCCTGCTGCTGCGGTTGCTTGTCCCGCACTTCTTATATGCAAACCAGCGTGAAAAAACATCACCAGATATCGACGTAATGTAGATAAGGAATCTTTAAAAATAATCACAAAGAAAAAAATAAAGTGAAAAAGCAAAAAGCTTAGGTTCACTAATCCAACTGATAATTAGCTCGGGAAATCTAAGAAAGGGTTCCAGAACTGCGTTGCCACCATGTTGGATTAACCGAATATATAAGGATTGTTTTGTATGCAATGCCCTTTCCAAGAGGCAACGAGCCATATATTGCCTGACTCCAAAAACGACCATTGCTAAAGTTCGGATCAGTCACCGGGAACGTCAGCAAAACTTTTCCAAAATGATCTATGGGAATCAAGGTTTACATTTACGCTACCCTTCTGAAATGCATTCTAGAATTTGATATAAACATGTATAATTGCATGTCATTTTTATTTTACCTTTAAAAAATCCTTCGATAAATTCCTCTAAGGAAATGTATTCCTCGAACGCGCACCTGCTGATCATAGCTTCGGATCGGTAATTAATAAATGTGTCTGTGTGTGTGTACACATACACATATACGTGTGATATATATCTAGCTGTCTCTGCATATGTGTATATATATACCAACACACATACATATATGTATCATATATTTATATATATATATATATATATATATATATATATATATATATATATATATATAATATATATATATATATATATATATATATATTTATTTATTTATTTATTTATATTATATATTTATTTATATATATACATATATATATATACATATATATGTACTATATATGAAAATATGTATTATATATTTTTTATATGTATTATATATATTATATATACATTACCATTATTCATATTGGTTTGATCATAATCATCTTCATTATCATTACAATTATCAGTGATATTATCATTATTGTTGTCATCGTGTTTATGAATATCATTATCATCATCATCATTAGCAACGAACGTTCTTGTGTGCCTTTCAGTGCAGTCAAAAATGGTAAGTATCAACAGAATATAAAATTTGCTTGTAAATAGAATCTCTCTTTGGCGACATTTTCATGTAACATCTGTATGGGGATCCTTCACGTCTGCCACTCAGCACATAGGACGCCAAGGAACAGGGTGTGTGAAAAGAGAACAGGGAAGGAGTTATCATATCTATTTGGTGTGCATATTGTGTATGTAATGTATTGTCCGAATCTGATTTTTTTCTTCTTCAATAAGTATTTTTTGCAGTCCATGCCTTAATTCCATGATTATTTTTCACTCTAGTTCATAGTGTCGAGTATTTTGACTGGCGCAGTAGTAATAGTATTTTAGTTTTGGCTAGAGTTTGATTATACGCTCGTGGTTCATTTTGGGAAATGAAAAAATATATATATGCTTTTTCAAGATGCATTGCAAGAAGAGTTCAAATTTTTGACAAAGAAACATAATCATCAGAAAACAAAATCATAAAAAAGTAATATCAAGGAAGCAACTTTTCCAAAAAAAAAAAAAAAAAAAAAAAAATGGTCGTGCTTTTTGGCAATTCGTAATTCTTAAAGAAGGTCGTGAGGACGTTCCACTGTAGTTAATGAAAGATTTCTGTCAGTCATGTGTCTTTCGGATCGAAAATCCTGGCCTAGTTGCACGATCGAAGCCTTACGTTCGCCGATTGCTGCAATCGACGTTGCCGGCATGATCACAGGACTTCGTTTCTTGGTTCCAGAGGAGACCGGAGGGGCATTCCCTCTTTTCGGGCGTACCGTCGTTGCCTGGAAAAACGTAAGCAAAAATCATGCGCCAATTAAAGAAGGGGCATATTTATGCATGACACGTTAGTAACCAATATATAGTTAGAAATATGTTCGAGGTTAGATATCTAAATTGGTGAAGTTGACTTCGTCACTCACAGACAAAATATTCGCTGCAAACCCGTGAGGGATAGTGACAGTCACACTCGCAAGTTGGAGGCTGTTCAATGTCACATTCTGGGTACTCTTGAGCGGGCACACACGTATCCAATTCCGGGTGGAATACTAGCCCAGACGAGCACGTGAAGTAGGTAATGTTCTTGTTCACCTGAAAACAGTTTAATGTCTTCAATCACTGTGTTTGGAGATCACATCAATCATTGCTTAAGTTATACCAGATTCAATCATATGCATGTGTCAGACTGAAAACAGCTATGTGAATCATGTAATATAAAAGATAGATTCAAATAAAAGGAAATAACCTACATCACAGTAGTAATAGGATGTGCAGTCAGTCGGGTGAGGGATATGGCAACATTCGCATGTGCATCTGGGGTCGACTGTGGGAGGTGGGCCAGTGGGAATTGGGTCAGGTTTAATTTCGCAACTCTGGTGGTCCCCTGAGGTGCAGCCTGCCCTATCTGGCCAGTCGCATACCTTTTTTAAACAAGTTAAGATTTAGACATCACCAATAGAAGATAAAAAATATAGATCCAAATGAAATAGTTAAAGAACATATTCATAAAGCATCAAAGTAGCCAAACTCAGTGTGCAAAATGGACAGAAGCAAGTATACTCAAAATTGGATATCCCATTACACATGTAGGCTGAGGTTAAGTGGAATAGTGTGTAATAGAAGGTTCTCCGTTCTTGCTTAAGAAATCACTAGGTACCTTGAGTGTTGGGTTAAAGTGCAATCCGGCAGGGCAGTCCTTCACGTAGGGGATGAAGTGATCGCAGTGAACCCACTTGGTGCAGGCCTTTGGGTGTGGGAAAAGACCACTGTAAGAAGGACACGAGGGGTTGCAGTCGTCTGGTCGTGAAGTAATTGGGCCGCATTCCCCTCGGCAGGTCTTGGGGCACATTGAAGCCACTTGGTTTGCCCAAGTACAGTCACTACCTGCCTTGCAGGTGCAGGCTCCGCTGGCAGCCCAATGCTTGCAGTCTGGATTCTCGCCACCGCATCCAATTGGCGGTCTGACAGTCACAGTTGGGCATCCAGTGCAACCCGAACAGCTTCCATTGGGTAGAAGGTAGTTCCCTGTCACACATGGGGTGTTCCATTCATGGTTGCAAGTAAGGATCTTCTGGTCCCACCTGGTTCCTGCAGGGCATGGCATTTCCTGGGGACCATAAGGGGCACACTGAATGAACTTGTGACAGTCGGTAGGATGCTGCCAGTATTGCTGGCCAGTGGAGCAATCTACACAGGGGAAGTTGCCTGGTGTGACAGGTTTGTGTGTTGGAGGGTTGGTTGGGGGCTTTGCTGGAGGAGTGCATCCTGAGCATCCTGAACAGCTTCCGTTAGTGAGAAGGAAGTTGCCTGTCAAGCACTCAGTGGCCCATACATGGTTGCAGGTGAGCAGGTTTTGGTCCCACACTGTTCCTTCTCCACATGGCATCTCCTGAGGACCGTACGATGTGCACTGGATGAACTTGCGGCAGTCGCTGGGATGCTGCCAGTACTGTTGGCCGGTAGAGCAGTCCACGCAAGGGTAGTCAATTACAGGAGGCTTCGTGACGTCCACATTGCCTTGGCATCCACAGCTGCGGGGACAGGCACGGGCGACGAAGTGCTGCCAAGAGCAGTCACCATCCGTCCACTTGCAGTGACAGTCGTTGTTGGCGGCCCAAAACTTGCAGTCAGGCTGTTGACAAGGCATTTGGATGAGTGCCATGGCTATGGTAACTATGGGTGGGTAACTGATAGCTGCAATTAGCGCATTAGCTTATTAGTATCAATCATAGGAGAGAGAAAGGGGAGGAACTAACATCGGAATCAAAAACGTTTGTATCGCAAGTTCCAGGTGTAGGAGGGACACCCGGACAGTGGACATTTGAAGCGATGTCGCACATGCGGGTATCGGGATTGAACAGCAGACCTTCTGAGCAGTACTTCTTCTCCGCCTCGTTGTTCTTGCCTGGAGATTGAATAAAATCATAATCAGTCTTTTGAAGAATATAACTGATACTCAACTGGGAATATTTTAGTGAAATTGTCACTTTCTAAACAGTACTCTACAAAGCAGCATACTAATACTATGGTAATACGTAGTATTGGAAAATTATACAAAATCAGTAGCCAATTTAGGAACAAAAATTATTATAAGGTAAAATGGATGAAAATGAGAATATTTTACATATGGTGTTCATTAACATCAATTGCAAAATAAGGATTAAAGACGTATTTTTTATAATGTTACTTACAGTCATAGTAAGCATTGCACTCCCCGTCGACTGGGTACCGGCAGTGGCAGCCACAAGGATTTGGTTTAGGGCATTCATAATTGGTTGGAAGATCGCACTGTTCCTTTGCAGGATTGAACACCAGATCACCTCCGCACTCCTTAACGTAGGCAACGTTATCCTGTAATGAAAGAAAAGAATAATAGTGTTTTTGTTACTGCATTTGCTGGATGCGGCCGTCTAATCAAAGCAATTTTAGATACAACAGAAATGTATACATTTTCTTCTTTTTCAATAACAGCTTTATGATTTTTTGTGATTCTAGTCTAATAAAATCACGCTTTCCTTAGTCATAAGTAAAGTTGAGTGAAACATCCGAAGAGGTTTTAGGGGGCGTCGCCCGTCCTACCTTGCACTCGTAGTACTTGTTGCAGTCCTTGTGTGGCTTGAGGCAGCAGTCACAGTCGCACTGGACTGAAAGGTCCGACTCTGCGGGCAAGGATCGACTGGCCTTAGCGGACCGAAGGGAACATCCGTCGGTCTCCAGCCGCTCGGTTATGTCGCACTGGAAGGATGTGTTTTTTGTGAAGCTGATTTCCATTTAGAATTATAGGCAATGTATGGCCCAAAATGTATCATGTCAGGATACCAAGATATTTGTTGATAAGATTCATATATATATATACAGTCACATACATGTATATAGGTAAATGTGCATACAGATATGTTCATATATACGTATGTATGTATTTATTTATGTATATATATAGATCTGTCTATATGCATACATATGTTCATGTATGTCTATATATGTGTATATATATACAAATAAATATATAATATAATGCACTAAACATACACATAGGTACATATGTATAAACGTATATATGTATTTTTGTGAGCAGAAATATACATATATGATATACTTATATATGCAAGTTAAATATTCATAGACATTTATATGCATAAACGTATTTGTATATATACATATTTGCATACATATATCTATAAATTTTATATGTATGTGTTTTTGTGAGTATGTAATTATTTGTAAGTCCATGCATTTGTGTAGATTTATATGTTTCCATATATATGTATGAAAAAATGTATTTATATATACAGATATATAAATGTATATGTATGTCTCTGTGTATGCATATGAATAAACATATAGGGAGAGACAGAGGTGAATATGCTTGGCCTTACCTTGGCGTTCTCCGCGTGGTCACAGCTCCCAGAGGCCTCGTTGAAGTGCAGGTTGGCGGGGCAGGTCTCGACGTAGGCGTGGCCGTGGGCGCACTTGACATAGCGGTGGCAGTCGGTCGGGTGCGCGAAGAAGCCGTTCGGTTCCGGACAGGTCAGCGTGGAGCAGATGCTGAGACCTACAACGAAACTTAGCGATACATATCTACAAACATTTATATAAACACAGGCATAGATATTTATATAAAGACCATGTTGGTTGGACCTTTTTCTAGCGTCCGTAGATTAACATGCGTACAAGCACCCCGACTTTGCTGACCAGTTGAGTGGGCTGTAAAAGGATGCGGAACCATAGCACCTCCCACCACCTCTCTCATATATATTTATTTTGTATGCTTTATCTTTTACTTTCTGCTCCTATTTTTGTCGCAAGATATGTTTTAATGCAAATGATTTTAATAACATTTTTTTGTGCATAAAGTCATATATCTGTCCCTGTGAAAATTCTACTAAAGTAATTATGTTTAATAAAGCGAGAGTCAGCGAGATGGGGGAGGGGGAAGTAAAGGGGATAATACAGACAAGCAGAGTGAAGGGAGAAAGAGAGAGAGAGATACAGACATATAAGAGATGAGAGAGAAAAGCGTGTTTGTTTACGCAAATGACTTTAAATAACTGATATATCTACCCTCAGTCCATGACGCCAGCGCCAGGCCCGCAACCACCGCAGCCAGGAACCTGCCAGTTCCCATTTTCCTCAAGACCAGTGGGAGCGACTACGAGGAGAACAGTCGTCGTGCTTTCAGTAGGCCACGTGAGTGCCTGCTGCTGCGGTTGCTTGTCCCGCACTTCTTATATGCAAACCAGCGTGAAAAAATATCACCCGATATCGACGTAATGTGGATAAGGAATCTTTAAAAATAATCATAAAGAAAAAAACATTATGTGAAAAAACAAAAAGCTTAGGTTCACTAATCCAACTGATAATTAGCGTTGCCACCATGTTGGATTAACCAAATATATGAGGATTGTTTTATATGCAATGCCCTTTCCAAAAGGCAACGAGCATATATTTCCGGACTTCAAAAACGACCATTGCTAAAGTTCGGATCAGTCACCGGGAACGTCAGCAAAACTTTTCCAAAATGATCTATGGGAATCAAGGTTTACATTTACGCTACTCTTCTGAAATGCATTTTAAAATTTGATGTAAACATGAATATTTGTATGTACTCGCGTCTGTGTCTCAATATGATTCATGTTAATTTGAATATTCACGAAATAACTCCACATGATTAGAGTCAAAATAGATTAGTTGTAGTTCTTTAGATTATATGATTTAATTCTTTTAATTCTTCGTAACTGTTTTGTCTTGGTGCCACATGAGGTTTTCGGCAATCATCTTATAATATATGTGTATGAATATGTGTGTATCTACATATTTATACATACATAAACATATACAAATATATGTATTTTTATGTATGTGTATATACATATTTAAACAAACACACGCATAAATACGTATGTGTGTGTGTATGTATATATACACTAATATATATATGCTTAATTATTTATATACTAATATATAAATATATACTTATATATGTTTACATATATATAAATGTACATATATACAACTATAGAAATTTATATGTGTATCTGTGTGTATGCACACATATACATATGTATACATATATTTACTAATATATGTATTTACTCATGTATATTAACTTATATATATATATATATTTATATATATATATATATATATATATATATATATATATATATAACATTACATATGTGTGTGTGTATATATGAACATATATATTATATGAATATGTATTTATATGTATGTGAGCTTGTGTGAGTGTGTGTATGTATATATGTGTGTATATATATATATTGTGTATATATATACATATATATACAAATATATATGTATACATATACATATATACATACATATATATACCTATGTATATATGTATATGTATCTATTTATCTCTCTCTCTCTCTCTCTCTCTCTCTCTCTCTCTCTCTCTCTCTCTCTCTCTCTCTCTATATATATATATATATATATATATATATATATATATATATATATATATATGGTTCACGGTCTCTATGTCTCGGACACTATGACCTGGAAGGAAAGTCGCGAGGGTGACTCAGTGTTTGGCGGACACTATGTCGCGGTCACTGTGTCGCGCGAAGTGTCCTCGCATAACTTGGTCGTCGGCTGACCTTACCTTGTATGTCGCTGTGACTGTGTTGCGCGAGGTTTCCGTTGATCTTACCTACCCTAATTGCTCTAACTTCCGCTACTGCTTCAACACTTGTGATCTTGCTATAATGATGATTTTTCAAGGAGTGAGACATCATTCATCATGGAGAACTCAACCGAGCTTCCATTACCACCCTACCCCGAGCTCGATGTTTCATCGTACGAGGGATTGAATGAAGATTACCCTCCCAGCCTTCTCGTGTCAATGTCCTCGAGGCCTGTCACATTATAACATCATACCGGGCGACTGTGAAACTCAGAGTTGGCCAGCATCTTTACGAAGGAAAGGGACCATCAGGACAAAGTTATGTGGAGATGCGAAGACAAAACTCATACCTGAGTAAGTATAGCGGGATTTTACACACAATCCCCGTGAGCATTCGGACTTATGAGAGCAGATCAAACCCCAAATCAGATAACCTGAGGTATATAAATGAAAGATGGAAATAATGCACTACCGCATTTTATCATGAAATATATAAACCTCTCTGTTCGGGATCGATCCCGCGCCGCCAGATCGTGAGGTGACCACTCTATCCATTACTCCACCACTCAATAAAAGGATTGTGCAACCAGGTGCAAACTAGCGCCATGGATTTTACCTAACTACTCATACCTGAGTATGTATAACGAGATTTTACACACAATCCCCGTGAGCATTCGGGACTTATGGAGAGCAGATCAAACCCAAATCAGATAAAATGCAGTAGTGCATTATTTCCATCTTTCATTAATATACTCAGGTTATCTGATTTGGGTTTGATCTGCTCTCCATAAGTCCGAATGCTCACGGGATTGTGTGTAAAATCTCGCTATACTTACTCAGGTATGAGTAAGGTAAAATCCATGGCACTAGTTTGCACCTGATTACACAATCCTTTTGTTGAGTGGTGGAGTAATGGATAGAGTGGCCGCCTCACGATCTGGCGGCGCGGGATCGATCCCGAACAGAGAGGTTTATATATTCATGATAAAAATGCGGTAGTGCATTATTTCCATCTTTCATTAATATACCTCAGGTTATCTGATTTGGGGTTTGATCTGCTCTCCATAAGTCCCGAATGCTCAGGGGATTGTGTGTAAAATCCGCTATACTTACTCAGGTATGAGTAGTTAGGTAAAATCCATGGCGCTAGTTTGCACCTGGTTGCACAATCCTTTTGTTGAGTGGTGGAGTAATGGATAGAGTGGCCGCCTCACGATCTGGCGGCGCGGGATCGATCCCCGAACAGAGAGGTTTATATATTCATGATAAAAATGCGGTAGTGCATTTATTCTATCTTTCATATGTATATATGTAGATAGATATAGATATGTGTATATATATATATATATATATATATATATATATATATATATATATATATATAAATTGTGTGTGTATGTATGTCATGCGCCATTCACCGATCTGCCCCATTGATGGCCGCTGATTAGTTACCGATGCGAAGCCATGATCGGCAGATCGTTCTGCGCCACCGATTGCTTTCTACCGATTTAGCAAACATCTTGTAACGTATGAAATAGCATTGCTCCTTGATCTAGTGCCCTTTTTCATTTTATATATTGATGCAAACTGATGTTTTTTTCAGTATATATAAGATGGTGAAAAAAGGGCAAAAATGCACGGAACTTTGTAAACGGTCGAGAGTCTCACTTCCCACGTCTTTATTAGTGTTTATTTCTTTATTAACTCCATTTTCAATCGTATAGCATGTAATTTTGGAGGCCATCTTCTATACTAGCCTTCTAACTGAGACTACATGACGAACTCATCATCATATCACATCCTATTCAGTAATTATAGTGTCACTCTCTCCTGCTGATAAAAGCCAAACTGATAAAATCTCATATATCACAAGTTGCATTTTTTATTCATTATTTTTATTTTACCTTTAACAAACCCTTCGATAAATTCCTCAAAGGAAATGTATTCCTCGAACGCGCACCTGCCGATCGTGGCTTCGCATCGGTGATTTCACTAATCAGCGGCCATCGTTGGCGCAGCGATCGATCGATAGCGCAGATCGGTCGATGGCGCATGACATATATGTATACAAGCTGGTATAAATGTATATATATATATATATATATAATATATATAATATATATATATATATATTTACATACATACATATATACATAAATATATGTATACTTATGCACATGTATATATTTACATATACGTACATATATGTGTGTGTGTGTACATATACATATACCTTTGATATCTATCTAGCTGTCTCTGCATGTGTATATATATACAAACACATATACATATATGTATTATATATATAAACATATATGTTCTATATATACATATTGTATTATATATTATATTTTTGTACATATGTATATTTTTTGTACATATGTATATTTTTGTACATATGTATATTTTTGTACATATGTATATTTTGTACATATGTATATTTTTTGTATATGTATATTTTTTGTATATATGTATATTTTTGTGTGCCTTTCAGTGTAGTAAAAAATGTTAAGTATCAACAGAATATAAAATTTGCTTGTAAATCGAATCTCTCTTTGGCTACATTTTCATGTAACGTCTGTATGGGGATCCTTCACGTCTGTCACTCAGCACATAGGACGCCAAGGAACAGGATGTGTGAAAAGAGAACAGGGAAGGAGTTATCATATCTATTTGGTGTGCATACTGTGCATGTATTGTCCGAATCTCAGATTGTTTTGCTTCTTCTTCCTCTTCAATAAGTATTTTTTGCAGTCCATGCCTTAATTTCATGATTATTTTTCACTCTCGTTCATAGTGTCGAGTATTTTGACTGGCGCAGTAGTAATAGTATTTTAGTTTTGGCTAGAGTTTGATTATACGCTCGTGGTTTATTTCGGGAAATGAAAATATACATATATGCTTTTTCAAGATGCATTGCAAGAAGAGTTCAAATTTTTGACAAAGAAACATAATCATCAGAAAACAATATCATAAAAAAAATAAGATCAAGGAAGCAACTTTTCCAAAAAAAACATTTGGTCGTGCTTTTTGGCAATTCGTAATTCTTAAAGAAGGTCGTGAGGACGTTTCACTGTAGTTAATGGAAGATTTCTGTGTCATGTGTCTTTCGGATCGAAAATCCTGGCCTAGTTGCACGATCGAAGCCTTACGTTCGCCGATTGCTGCAATCGACGTTGCCGGCATGATCACAGGACTTCGTTTCTTGGTTCCAGAGGAGACCGGAGGGGCATTCCCTCTTTTCGGGCGTACCGTCGTTGCCTGGAAAAAAACACAAGAAATCATGCACCAATCAGTGAAGGGGCATATTTATGCATGGCACGTTAGTAACCCATTTGAAATTAGAAATATGTTCGAAGTTTGATAACCCAATTGGTGAAGTTGACTTAGTCACTCACAGACATAATATTCGCTGCAAACCCCTGAGGGATAGTGACAGTCACACTCGCAAGTTGGAGGCTGTTCAATGACACATTGTGGGTAATTTTCAGGGTAGTCACATGTATCCTTCTCCGGGTTAAATACTAGCCCAGATGGGCACGTGAAGAAGGTACTGTTCTTGTTCACCTGTAAATATTTTAATCTCTACTGAGTCATTGTGTTTGGATGTTACATCACTCAGATTGCTTTTGATATACCAAATTCAATCATGTGCACGTTTCAGACTGAAAAAAGATATGTGAATCAAATATAAATAATATAATCAAACAAGAAATAACCTACATCACAGTAGTAATACGCTGCGCAGTCATTCGGGTGAGGGAGATGGCAACATTCGCATATGCATTCGGGGCTTGGCGTAGGAGGGGGGCCAGTAGGGATTAGGGGAGGGGGAATTACGCAAGTCTGGTGCTCCCCTGAGGTACAGCCTGCCCTATATGGCCAGTCGCATACCTTTTTAAACAAGTAAAGATTTAGACATCACCAATAGAATATAAAATGTAGTTCCAAATGACATGGATACAGAACATATTCATAAAGTATCAAAGCATGTAAAATGGTCAGAAGCAAGTATACTCAAAACTGGAGACCCCATTTGACATGAAGGATGAGATTAAGTGGAATAGTGTAATAGAAGGTTCTCCGTTCTTGCTTAAGAAATCACTATGTACCTTGAGTGTTGGGTTAAAGTGCAAACCGGCAGGGCAGTCCTTCACGTAGGGGATGAAGTGATCGCAGTGAACCCACTTGGTGCAGGCCTTTGGGTGTGGGAAAAGACCACTGTAAGAAGGACACGAGGGGTTGCAGTCGTCTGGTCGTGAAGTAATTGGGCCGCATTCCCCTCGGCAGGTCTTGGGGCACATTGAAGCCACTTGGTTTGCCCAAGTACAGTCACTACCTGCCTTGCAGGTGCAGGCTCCGCTGGCAGCCCAATGCTTGCAGTCTGCATTCTCGCCACCGCATCCAATTACTGGTGGGCTGGTCACAGTTGGGCATCCAGTGCAACCCGAACAGCTTCCATTGGGTAGAAGGTAGTTCCCTGTCACACATGGGGTGTTCCATTCATGGTTGCAGGTAAGGATCTTCTGGTCCCACCTGGTTCCTGCAGGGCATGGCATTTCCTGGGGACCATAAGGGCACACTGAATGAACTTGTGACAGTCGGTAGGATGCTGCCAGTATTGCTGACCAGTGGAGCAATCTACACAGGTGAAGTTGCCTGGTGTGACAGGTTTGTGTGTTGAGGTTGGTTGGGGGCTTTGCTGGAGGGAGTGCATCCTGAGCATCCTGAACAGCTTCCGTTAGTGAGAAGGAAGTTGCCTGTCAAGCACTCAGTGGCCCATACATGGTTGCAGGTGAGCAGGTTTTGGTCCCACACTGTTCCTTCTCCGCATGGCATCTCCTGAGGACCGTACGATGTGCACTGGATGAACTTGCGGCAGTCGCTGGGATGCTGCCAGTACTGTTGGCCGGTAGAGCAGTCCACGCAAGGGTAGTCAATTACAGGAGGCTTCGTGACGTCCACATTGCCTTGGCATCCACAGCTGCGGGGACAGGCACGGGCGACGAAGTGTTGCCAAGAGCAGTCACCATCCGTCCACTTGCAGTGACAGTCGTTGTTGGCGGCCCAGAACTTGCATCAGGCTGTTGAGAAGACCTTTGAATGAAGTGTCATACTATGATAACTATTATAACTGATGCCCTGCTTTATTAGCTTAATATTGTATCAATTATTGGAGAAAGAAAGAGAAGGAGCAACTTGCCATCGGAATCGGAGACGTTTTCATTGCAAAGGGGCCAACTGTTGATCGATATTCGGCAGTGGACATTTGAAGCGATTTGGCGCACATGCGGGTACGGGCGGATCGGGGTTGAAGCAGCAGGCCTTCACTCTTACATTCTCCCACCTTCTTTCTCCGTCCTGTTGTCCTTGCCTGGAAATTGAATAAAATCATAATTAACCTTGTAAAAGAATGCAATTAATAGTGGAAAATAGGACAGATTTTTAAAACATACTCAACTGAGAATATTCAAATGAAACAGTGCACTACAAATCAGCATGCTAATGCCATGTATTGACTGCAAAGATATGGGGTATACTAAATAAAATAAAACGTAAATAAAATCAACATATCCCTTAAATTTAGTAATAAAGATTAGTACCACCATCACACTTAAGTGAGTTCACAGCAAGGTCTTGGAATTAGAGAGACAACCTATTTACTATCATACCTGGATGTGTTGGGCAGACTTCTTCAACTTCCTATTATCAACATTTGTGCAAGCATACACATTGCTTCATCTGGTTTGACCTTCATTCCTTATCAGTGGGCACCATTTCTCATCTTGTTTGACTTCATCTCCTTATCAGCTTGGGGCACATTTTCTCATCTGTTTGACTTCATTCTCCCTTATCAGCTGGGCATCTTTCTTCATTCTTGGTTTTGACTTTCATCTCCTTATTCAGCTGGCATCATTACTTATCTTTTGAACTTCATTCTCCTTATTCAGCTTGGGCATCATTACTTTAATCTGGTTTGGAATCATTCTTACATTAACTATTATCAGTATTTTTATTACCGATTTTTTATGATTACGTGTGCACCTCCGAGCTCGATAGTATCGCATTGTTCAACTCCTCCGCGTTCGACTGTTGACTCATCCTCGCTTAATCAGCTTGGCATCATACCTTTAAGTCTTATGTCGTTGCAATACGTTTGCACGAGCCACACACATGATTGTGTTATCAGTAGGGCCATTCATAATTGGGGTGGAAGATCGCACTGTATCCTTTGCCACGGAATTGAACTTACCACGATCACTTTCAAGCTCCATCGTCCTTGAGCGTGATTGGGACAACGCTTATTCTCTGCTAAATGAACCAGAAAGCTTATCAAAGGCTAATTTAGGTGGTCATCCTTTATGTTTACCTGATTCATTTGATAGCGTTGGATTGCGGCGACCATCGTCTATGCCTAAGGCAATTTTAGATACAACAGCATTAATAGTTATACCCAGTCTTTCTTTTCATATAGGGACAGCTTTTTTTTTTGTGGCCTCTAGACTCCTAAATAATTTAAATCCACTGTGCATTCCTTAGTCTTAGGATACTAAAGTTGGTGCAATCACCCAGAAGAGTTTTAGGGGGCCGTTCCGACGTCTCCTCCTACCCTTGCACATGCCTTTTGAGGTACTTGTTGCAGTTCGCTGTCGTGTGGCTGACAGGCAGTTCCAGTCATCAGTCGCTATCCTGACTGGAATATCTCGGACTACTGCGGGCAAGATCGACTGGCCTTAGCGGACCGAGGGGAACATCCGACGGGTTTCCACTCGCTCGGTACTTATTGTCGCATCCTTCGACTTATTCAGCTGTGGGCAAGATGTTGGATTCATTTTGAAGTCTGTATTTCCATCATGATTCATATTATCTCTTATCAGCGGCCAATTCATTGCTTTCATTCTGTTTGACTTCATCTTCCTTATCAGCTAGGCATCATGTGCTTCATCTCCTATCAGGCGTGCACCCATTTCTCTTGGTTTGCTTTCATTCTCGTATCAGTTGGCCAACTGCTTTCATCTTGGTTTGACCATCCCATCAGCTTAGCATCACTGGCTTCATTTCTGTTTGACTTTCATCTCCTTATCAGCTTGGACCCATCTTCATCCTGTTGATTCATCCCTTATTTCAAGCTTGGGCATCACCTGCTTCATCTGGTTTGACTCCATTTCTCCTTATCCATTAGGCATCCACTGTCATCCTGGTTTGACTTTCAATCCTATCCCTTGGGCACCATTTCTTTCATCTGGTTTGACTTCATTCTCCTTATCAGCTTGGGCATCACTGCTTTCATTTGGTTTGACTTTCATCTCCTTAATTCAGCTAGCATTTCATTTCTTTCATTCCCTTATCAGCTTAGGCTCCACTGCTTCATCTGGTTTGATCATCGTCCTTATTCAGCTTGGGCCACCATTTTCTTCATCTGGTGACTTCATCTCCTTCTTATTTCAGCTTGGCAATGCTTATTCATATGCGCCTACAGAGTTCATTGTGATCAGTTTTATAACGAGCCCATATACAGTATTACCTTTATTCAATGATGGCTCATATGGCAATCTAACTCTCATGCTTCAATTCTGTGTTATCTGTCACATATCAGATTGCATACATCTACTGTGTAATATATCTGCACTTGACCAGATGGAGCTAGTTTCAATATTTATGATCGCTTCATTGTGGTATTGTGACTTCATTCTCCTATATCAGTACTTTTTAGGGCATTTTATTGTTCTTTCTAATCTTCCTATCAGCTTAATGCATGGTATGATACATCATATATCTTCTGTTCAATCTTGGCTGATTTCATCTCCTTATCAGACTATGCATACTTAGTTTCATGTATGTCGTATGGAGTCCAATTTGTTACATGTATCACAAATTTTTACTATATCATTCTTTATATCCTTACTACATATACGATAGCTATTGTGAGGTAATATCTTATCTTCTAATAATATATTAGTAGTATTGATCATTCATTACTCTACTATATATATCAGCTAATGTATATGCATCGATATAATTCATTCAATCGCTTGATCATAAATCCCTCTATTTATCAGCTTTGATATTATATAAACGCATAAACATACACATAGGTACATATGTATATACGAGTATATAATGTTATTTTGTAAGCAGGGGCAAAAACGTTTCTTTACATAATTAGTGATGATTTTACTGACTTACAATTATGTGCAAAAACCAGCAAAAATTAAAAAAAAGGAAAAACAAAACACAAATTAGCAAAATATCTATAGAGAATTTAACATAAAAATATACTACAATTTAATAACAACAATGTCGTGAAATATCAGTAGATACATCATTGCTTATACATGCATTCTCTAATATACTATGCTTGGTGAAGTGAGTCTATCACATTTATTACTTGGCACATCCCAGGCTTGACTTCCATTTTCTATACCTATACATTTAATATTTACAGCTGTTTATTTATGTGGTTTTGTGAGTGCTGGCGATCAGATGAATTCATTATTCAGTATGTCCACTGGATTTGTTGGATTCAATTTTTATAATGATTTGCCACTATAATGACTTGGGCACCATTCTTTTCATCTGTTATTATTGACTTAAGTTCAATGTATGAATCTCAAAACTTAATCAGCTTGGTCATACATTATCATTAGTATAGTTATCAATAGTCTTGAGTGTTATACGTCTGTTCAGTTCCATTGCATTAATTGCAGCAATAAACATTATAACGAGTGCAAAGATGTACACCGTTAGTCATGTGACTGGATTATGACCTGTCGACTCTCCTACCTCTTTGGGTCGATGTCTTCTGCCCGCGTGGTCACAGCTCCAGAGGCCTCGTGGAAGTGCGAGGTTGCCGGGGCAGGTCTCGAGCGTAGGACAGTTGGCTGTGGGTCGCATCTTGCATCCATACGAGTTTTGACTTCATGGCTCCGTGCTAAGTCAGCTTGGGGCTCGGTGTGCATTACTTTCAGTCGAACCAGGAGTCCTGTACTTTTCTACTCGCTTCACTGTCTATGCGAGCTGTGGGGAGCATGCACATCACTTTGAGACTTTCTCACATATGCGAATTAACTTCTTAGCGAATCTCAACCTATTATCAGTGCTATCATAAGCGATTCTATATAAATCTACAGCAGCTTATCTATCATCTAGTTGTACTTATGTAAAGGACTTCATTCTCCTTATCAGCTTGGCATCCATTTCTTCGATCTCCTTAATCAAAGACCATTCGTGTGGTTGGACCTTCTTCTGCATGTGTCTTATCTTTTAGCATTTAGTACTTCAATTGCCGTTATCA
>NW_020868305.1:671867-674367 GCF_003789085.1 Penaeus vannamei
ATATGAATTGCGAGGTTTTGATGGGGTGATTTTATTTAACTGTCCTTTCCATCAGCGTTTAAAACTATAGTGTATCTTTTTTATTTGTTTGTTTTTCAACATGGGGGGGAGGGGGTCTTAATACCGAGGATATATCAATAGAAATAGCTAATAAAACTTATAATAGTATTGGTTGTTTGATAGTTGGCTATAAATTGTTTCGATCCTTGTAAATTTTCGGTTAAAGAAAAGGCCAATGATTTAAAGAAAATTAAAATCCCAGAGCTGGTCCTAGTGGCGCCACGTGGTCTGACAGAAATTGCAATAACTAGAGGATTTAGAATAAAATTTGAGGGTATAGAGGACATTTTTGAAGATTTAGAGCACACCGAATTTCATGGATAGCATATTTCAGCACAGAATATTATTTAAAGGTTCAATTTTGACTTCCAATCGCTAGGTTTTATGCGTCGTGACTTCCCGTGGAACCGGCTCGCCAGACAGCGTGGCGCCTGGAGCTGTGATTTTAAAACTGCTCGTATAAATGATTGTCTACGTCATTTCCTATGATTTACGTGGTCCAGAAACGGAAAGGACATGGATTAGCATTAACAGTTTACAAAGAGGAAGTAGAAAAATCTACATTATGAAAGGATAGGTATTAAGTTAACTTAAACACTTATTGTAACGTATTTAGAGTGGCTTTTGCAATGAGCGCGACCGTTTGTAATTGGACTATATTGTGACAGGTATTCTTCAGCTGAACTAAATATACGATTGAATGAGTGCGTATATTTTTAATGAACCTTATTTTTTTCTTGGCATTCGAACAAAAATGAGACAACTCCTGCTGTTTTTCCTTGCTAACCTGTATATTTTCATGTCAGAAGCGATACCCTTAGCTTCAAGTATTCTCTCTCTCTCTCTCTCTCTCTCTCTCTCTCTATCTCTCTCTCGTCCTCTCTCTCTCTCTCTCTCTCTCTCTCTCTCTCTCTCTCTCTCTCTCTCTCTCTCTTCTCTCTCTCTCTCTCTACGACAAACATACACACAAGCACGCCAGCACGCAAATATATACATGTACACTCGAACATACTTAATATCACCAATGAAGACACACACACACACACAACACAACACACACACACACCACACACAACACACACACACACACACACACACACACACACAATATTCAAACATACACAAACAATTAGATATACGAAGCCACACACACACAGTATACCACGCCACAATCATAGACTTAAACACAAGAATGCACGCAAGCCAAACACCACACAATACACAACATACACGACATAATATTGAATAAAAAGGATATTAAGGACATTGACTGTAGACTGTGTTCATAGATATTTCTTACATGTTCCTTATTTGCAATGAAAAACCGATCGCCAAATTGATTTTTTTCTCCTTAGGGATGCAAGTGTTGAGTCACGTGACATTCCTGAGGCGACCACCCCGTCTCCTGTGAATAGCCTCGCTCCTGCCTTTTTCTGCAACGGGCCTTCCTTTCCGCCTTCCCAGGTTTGTTTCATGCAGCTGTTACCCAGTGGCTTAGCTGAGGATCCCCGGAAGAGCCCTGGACTATCGAACCAGGAAGGAATGGCCCCAGGTTCTAGCTGGAGCTCTTCACACAGCCTTTACGACCAGGCCTCCGTCGGGAGCATGGTTCCTTACCCAGGAGTGATGTGCATGGTGACCTCCCCAGTGGCAGGCTCCGCAGCAATCCCCTATGACTGTGTACAGAGTGATGACTCGTATGGTCCCTGCGTGGTTTTCTTTAATCAGCCAGATACGAGCGACAAGGAGGGCTTGGGTGATTCGCCAGCAACCAGCAACGCTGCCTTTCTCAAGACAAGCGCCATCAACCCTTTCCTCTCTCCGAGTGCCTCTGGACAGGATGACGAAGACGGCGAAAAGACAGGCGTCATCGGTCCGGATGGCTGCTGGTATCCTCTTCCCAAGAACGTTGGGGATACTTTTGGGTTCGAGGTTGCTTCCAAGGAGGAGGTTGCGGGGGACATGTGTGAAGAAGAACAAGAGGAAGACGATGAGTCCGATGCATTCATGAGATCTCGGTCTGTCAACAAAAAGCAATCTCAGCATAGGTCACCACTGCATCTCCCAATCTACAACTGTTTTCATCACCTGAACCTTCCTGAAGATTTCTTAGGACGCCCTGTCCTGCTGCCAACCCGACGTACCAAAAGCCATCTGTAAGTTTAAGCTGTGTAGATGCCTTGTTTCAGTGCGATTATAGATTGTGATCAATTTATTTTAAATCGGCTTTGATATCTTATCAGAAAATAATATCCAAGTCCTAAGAACATTCGATTTCTGTATCTTTTAATTGCTATTATAGTGTGATTTGTTGAATGATTGACATTTCTTTTCTCACAAACCTCCATTCATCTCATGAAATGTCCTAATGAACTTCCCTCCCATATAAACCTACATCTATCTAGTGAATCTGTAACGTTATTTCTAGAAAGACCTATCT
>NW_020868305.1:679367-699367 GCF_003789085.1 Penaeus vannamei
AAAGGCGGCAGTTACAAAAAAAATATATATATAAGATCCGAAGTGGGGAAAACATCATGTGGCAAAGGGTGACACCACGTGATGGACCAACAAAAAACAAAAAAGAAAGCACGAGCGCGAAAAAATAAGCTGTGCCAATCGATCGCAATGTAGATTAAAGTGCATCAGTCTGCGAACATGAAATTAAGTCGGATGGCAGGTCGAAAAAAAAATGAAAAGTAATGAGTTAAATATTTACTGAGACACGGGAAAGTCCTGATGCATGTATCTTTCCAACTATAAGGAATGGACAAGTGACAACAGCATAGGGCGTGACCGGATGAGCCCCACATCGAAAATAAAAGGATACTCAGCGACGGAAACTGTGGACTAGCGGCCGGTTTTTTAAAATTGTGCGAGACCCGACCCAAAGAATATTCGTATATTAAAGCATAAATAAAGAAATAAATGCATATTCATCAGTCGGGACATGCATATCCACCCGGTAAATAGATGGTTAAATGTGTATCTGTCAGATAGATAGACAGATATGCCTTTATTACTGCATCTGTATTTATGAAAATTCATTGGGTCGGGCCTGGCACACTTCTAACAAACCGGCCGTAGGTTTCTGAGTAGCGTCCAGGAGCCATGTTCCTTTCGGTGGCTATCCCGGGTAAGCACATTTGAAGTAATTTAGTGTACTATCGTGATGGAACATAGTGGACAGGAATTAGGAATGGGAAACAGTAACATGGGAGAGTTATTCTGAAACACTGTTAGAGTTAGGAAGAGTGTGAAAATTGTTATGAACAGATAATGAAATACTTGACAATCAATAATAATTTTATGTGGCAATATTGTATCATATGTATCATTATTAACAGTTAATGGAAATATATAGGTAAGTGTACCCAAATAAGCGTTTTCTATGATGGATAGCTCAGCAGAAGTGTGCAGGTTGTGTCCTGTTGTTGTGCGTCAGAGTGTAAGATTAACTTTTTGTGTATCAAGAATTTGATTTTGTCATGGTTAATAATCTTACTTGCTTGATAATTAATGTAATAACGAAGCAATACGTTAGTTTGTGCTTATTGTAATTAAGTTTTTAAAAAATAATATTCAATTTACAGGGCATGTCTATTTACTTTAAGTATTTGCTTCTCTTGTGATCATTATTCTTTTGTGTAATATCTAATTGATTTGTTAACCTATGAGATATAAAGTAATTAATTGCTTTCATAATCATTGCTATTTTGTTTGATAATATTTGGCTCATTAAGATATAACGTAATTTTGAATGTTATTGATTTTGTTTTTATTAAGTTTCATGACTGATAATTATATAACTGAGCCATAACTGTCTAGTATGTAGTGTCAAAATCCTAAATAATGTCTTGCATGTTTTTGTTTGGTATAATCTTTGATATTGTGATTTTATTACATTACACTGATAATGAATTATTAATTAATAAATTTACTGATTTTCATAAAGATTTAACTCAATCCTTGAATTACACAAATTAATAGAATGAATAGTGTCACTTTGAAATACATTTATAAGTTATTCAAAGTACACCATAATTATTGAAAACAATTAAACATTTATTAATCTAACATAATGTCTTGATACTGAAGAGCATTTAATGAAATGTTGTAGAATAGGGGCCACAACAGTTATAGCAGTGTTTATAATTCTTTTTAGATTAGTATTTAATATTAGTATTAGTATCTAGCCACACATTTCCAGTTTTGTGTCCGACAATCCTCATTCAATAAAGTAGAGGTTTTTAAAGGATGCAGTTGTTAACAGTTGACAATACAGCCTACGGAAAATAACATTCCTTAAATAATATTGAAAAAATGACGATGGAGAAGATATGGTCCTAGATAACGAATTTCAGGTTTACTTAAACAAACCGAGTCAGTCTCACCTGGAGCCAGAGGTGCCGCGAGCGCTCCCGTGCCGCCGGAGCCCCGAGGCAACTGCGCTGCGCCGACGTCAGCGCCTCTGTCGGTCTCTCGGTTTTGTTTACTCGCCATCTCTGGGGCGACGGGAAGGGCCTCTCACGCAGAAGTCATGAAATATCGCATGAGAGCGGCTCAGTTCTCGCTTCCTTCAGTTGTAATGACCTTCGACCGGGCATTAAAACCGGTGATGAATGAAGCCCAAAGTAATATGTCTTTTTTTCTGGCAACTGTGACTTCTTTGGCAATAAAAAATGAGTTATGGGAGGTTCTGGCTAACGTATGGAGGCATGTTCGAAAGACTTGCATTTGATATTGGGAAGTTGGACTCTATTTGCATGGCCGGAGTGTGCTTTGCAGTTTTTTGTGCTAAGATTCACTGCCTTGGAAATTTGTGTGGTGAATGATTGTGGATTATTTGTTTCTAAGGTGAACTCATCATAGCTTTCCCGTTTCTGTTGTCATGAAGTTGCTGCATTTATTTTTTTTTTTTTTTTTTTTTTTGTATCCTAGTCGATATTTATCCCCGTTTATAGTATATATCATTTAATTCCTAATTTAACTTAATACATGTCATTCACTTGTGATCTATCTTTTCTCATATCAATCAGTGTTTTACATATCGGGAATTTCATGGTATATCTTGTTCCAAGATGGTCCCTTAACGATCTTAAATTGCATTATCTCCATAGTATTTCACGTCCATCAATCTCTTATAACAGTGCAACAGCTAACTTTCTAGTGATACATGCAAAACTAGTAATTACTGCTACACTGACCTGCAACCCAGAAGTGTTAGAAGTCGGTGAGAGAGAGTAAACGAAGATGAATACACAGCAGTCAACCAGTTGCTTTACTTAAGCTCTTCACTTACGGGATCTTGCACAACAACAGTCTACTCTAATCTTACAACACTTAGCAACATGTATTTGACACCATGTTGGTTTTACAAAGAGTAACAACATATATGATTTTCCCTTGAATTCATAAAAATTCAAGTTTAAATCACAACTCTTCATAGAATGGTTGATGGTTCAGAGCAGAATAAATGCGCTAGACATCTCGGGTCATGTACCACCATCGGAAAGTACAGTAAAGGTTAGTGAAAGGTGGTTGAGTTGGTAGTTAGTTGCTATGCGTCAACGAACTAGAGCAATATTGACAAGGTTAAAGAGAGGATAAAGGAGTTGAGTGAATTAGTTACGGTGGGGTTAGGTAAGGGGATTAGATCAAGTGAGGGATATGTATGCGTCTGAGGAGGGAGAACAGGTTGTTAAAGCAGAAAGTGTGGGATTATGTGAGGATGTCTGATAGGTTGGGAAGTCGGCAAAGGGAGGATAGGTGGGGAGAAGCAGAGGTGCGGGCTGCAGCATAGCGTGGACAGGAGAACAGAATGTGTGGAACTGAAAGATAATACTGTGCATGGACAGTACTTTGAAAGGGAGGCATGACATAAGGTGTTTTCTGATGGATAAGTATAGACGAGACATGGAGAGAGTGTGAGGAAGAGACAAAATGGTAGTTGGGATTGGTAAAGGATGTTTAAGAAAAAAATTCTCAAAGGCAGATAATGGATGGGCTATAAGAAGAAAGGATATGACGAAGGTCAGGTCTGTGAGAACGAAAAACGCAAATATTCCAAAGTAGGAGAGCTATAACTTTGTTGATCTATGAGTGATAACGGTTACAGTGCGTGCTGGAGAATTTGAAGGGGAAGGAGATAGGGGGTGAGATAAGGAATTAGAGGGAGTATCAGGAGGTGGAGGGTCTGGGAAAGGGCATAGTTGTGACGTGAGGGATTCACGTGTGTATCCAGGAGGGAGTGGAAGGGAGAGAAGGGATGGAGGGAGGGTTAATGTGGGTGTAGTTGGAGCTGGAGGGGATGGGCTGTGTTGGAAGGGAGTCGGAGGAAGGGTGGAGGGGGAATATGAGTAGGAGGAGGATGGATATCGGCAGTCAGTTTAGTATCGAGGGAGCGGGAGTTGTGGAATTTGAGGGTGAATGAGGGTTTTCCTTGTCAATTTGGGACCCGAGCAGTTAGTTTTGAATATCTTCAAGAGTATCAGTAGATATTAGTCTGGATTTAGAGTGGAAAGATAATTTGACTGGGGAAGGTAGGAGGTAGAAGTGGGGAAGATGTAGGAAGGATAGATATAGGGGAGGGTGTAGGAACATCTCGAGCGACATATCTGGAGAAGGGAGTATGAGAAAGACCTCGTCGAGTCTAGTTTCACGCAGAGTGAGACCAAGGCTGTAACTGAGAGTTGCCATCAGACACAAACTCGTACAGCCCCTATATACATTTGGGGCCGCCGCAGTTAGCACATGTGCGCGATTGTGCAGAGCAGTTTGATCGGTTATGACCAAGTTGGGTACATAGAGGGAGTCGGGCTGTGGTACGGCAGTGTCTGGCAGGATGTGCTAAACGCCAACAGTTTTGACATTGACGGGTATGGTCGGACAGGGGGGAATTCTCCACTAATGTTAATATTAAAGGGAAGGTCATGTCAATGGAAAGTAATTTTGGCAGCGTTGGTGGGGTTCTTACGATGACCTCTTGGAGGAATGATATTACTTCACAGTCCGTGAGACAGGCGAGTCTTCTCCGCAATCTGACCAATTTTTGTTATAGATAGAACAGTTTGTTGGGGAGATAGACAGTTCCGGTACAAGTATTGAGGGTTGGACGAGGTTCTGCCAATGGAGTTGCTAGAGAAATCAGAGTTGATAATTTCGGATTTACTGTAACGAGACGGGAACGATCGGGTCGGCTACGGAAAGAGACTTTGCCTATTTGTTTTTGAAGACATTGCTGAAAGAGAAGAGGGTTATCAGAGTAAGGAGCTGGGGGGGGGGGGGCACGAACAATCGGTCCCATTTGGCTGGACTAAGTAGAGTATTTAAGATATTTGTAGAGATGGGAGTGGTAGAAGGACGTGGACGTGTAGAAGAGGAGTATTGTTGAGAGATGGCTAAGGCTGTAAAGTAGTAATAAGGGAGGATGGGATGATTGATGATGGTTGTGGGGGTAGAGGTGTTGAGGCAGGTGGGAGAGTAGGAATGTCTCCTGGAGACTGACTCCTGAGTGGGGTAGATAATATACTAGTAGGCATAGAGGAGTGGGTAGTAGTTGCAGTGTTCAGAGTCGTGGTCAAAGGAGAGCCTGGGGTCAGGGAACAGCAGAGTTTGAATTGGTGGGGCTATTTGATGAAGGAGCAAACCTCATTGACCCTAAACAAGTGTATACCATATTCATTGTTGGCCATGGGAAGTAAGGAAACAGTCCACCCTTCAGGGCCCCCATGAGGGGTAAGGGCTAGACAACTAAAATGGGAAATACTGTGCCCATGGCTCCCTCAGGCCATTTGGGATTGGCACAAAGTCAACCTTTCATCCTTTTAGCATGGCTCTCACACTTAAGGAAGTGGATAGAAGGGGTTGGAGGAGGAACGGAAATGAAAAAGCAGGAGGGGAAAAAGACCGTGCAAAATTAGTTGAGTCGAGGACCATGGTAGGGGAGATCCTCAGCATTGGGTCCCAGTCCTCGCCTCCTAAACCCGCCACAACAACAACGAGCAAGGGATTGGGGGAGAACTCTTTACAGAAATGGTTTATGAATGAAAATCTTGTTCATTTCGGTAAAATATATTTACAAATATATCACAATAGACTAAGCAAGACATCTTTAGTCTACATGACTCACCACTGAGCTTTGTAATAAAATACCTAAATAATTACAGTTGTAACTTGAGCTTTAAAAACTCAGTGAAAAACATAACCATGCCTTATGCATGGAAATAATTTAATAACAGTCTGTCTGAAAAACATCACAAGAATTCATTTGAAATATTCCGAACATACATTTCTAGATGATAAATTTAACACTTTATCAAAACAAATCTGTCGAAACTTTTTATCTCATCTGTGGTGAATATTTGTAGTTGTAGTCAACACATTTCATCTCTTGTGTTAGTTTTATACAATAAAAGACAGTATCTACACATCACCTAGCAAGATCTATAAACTTCCTGTGAAAAATTCTTTGGCAGTGTCAGCACAGTTTATTCATGCTTGTAAAGGTTTACTGGATAATTTACAACTATAATTAAGATTTTAAATATGAAAAAATATGGCCTTTTGTTTCATGTTCATTTTCTGCCCTGCCTACTAGTATAAAGTCAATAATAATTCTTAAGAGAAATAGCTGTCCCTGTGCTAATAAAGCCTGTAAAGCAAGTCTGCAAAAGATGCACTAAAGTCCTACAGAAAATGATTAGTTCAAGCATAATTTCAGATGGTTCTGTTTCAACAATGCTAAAAGAAGTCATAGTAAGAACATCAATAATACTAACAATAAAAATACTGATTGTGATAATAACAGTAATAATAATAATAATAATGATTATGAAAATAATAACAATAATAACACCAAGACTCATATTCATTCATTACAATGCCAACACTGGTGGCAATAACATTCAATGCAACTTCAGCGTCTTTGGGAATCTTTCTAGGAATCCCACAGTCTTCGGTAAATTGGCAAATGACAAATCTCAAGAGAAAAATCCCCTTACTCTGGCATGAATAATGTTGCTTTTGTGGAAGCATTTACTCTGCTTTATCTTATAAACCCTGTGCTTGGGAATAAGCAAGAAAATTTTCTAAAGGGACTGGTATCACATGCTTGCATCTCTATGCAAAATTCAGGATATAATTCTACATCACTTGATTCATGAACAAAGACTGATCACATTTTTTTCTTTATCAAAAAGTATATTCAGTTGATCTTTGAGCTTTTTCAATGACAATATACATAAATTTAATTCAGGAGACTATTGTGAACAAATAAATATATAAAACTACAATAACAATAATCAAAAACATTAACTGTAATAAAAAATCATGTTTGTTTACATTTCCATAAAAAAAGCATTATGGAAAATTCAGTGTTACTGCAAATTTGCAAAAACTATTATACTATCTATGACACTCAAAATAAATTCTGATACACAAAATCTATTCAGTTTATGAATATGTAATGGCACCAATTACTTTTGTTTGTCTACTAAGATCATACTGCATAGCTGCCACTTTCAATAACCTTAAAGCTACCGGGTATATCATCAGTATCACACTAAGTATACTAGTGTGTGTAAAGGCATATGTGTGTACTTATCCGCAGACACACCTACATTGTACAAATTCATCAATTTTATGAAATTCAAAAAACATGTATATCCATGTACACAAAATGTATACACTCACAAACAGTGATTTTCTTTCATGATGAAAAGTAGTATCATGCCTAATATATCAAATAAGGAAACCTATTGCTTGAAAATTTCATTGAAAATATTGTCCTACTGGAAATGCCTAATATGAAAGAAGAAAAGAAAAAAAAACATATGCATGCCAATTAAGAGAATTAACAAGTTTCTTCATACATTAAGAATACTAAAATACAAATCCTAATTTTAAGAATACCACATTTAAGAATATTTACTGCAGTTACACTTGAAATATCTTTGTAATAAAAACCAGATTGTGCAAAATTGAGGCAAAGAGATAATGAGATGCATATACCTCATGCTTAACTTGTAAATAAAAAAAATTAAATACAAGACCTTTGTCAAACTTAATTCTAGCTCTTTAAAAAATAATACCAACTTTAGACACAGACTTATCTTTATGTCCTTATAAGACAGATTTGTAGCATGTCAGATGAATAATAAAAGAGAGAGTCACTATTAGCCAATCTATAACACAACAAACATTGAAATACTACCTGTTTGTAAATTGCTCTAGCACAACACTGTATCTTTCCAAAAAGAATGAACAATTCCTACGTATAATTGTCCTGTACTACAAATTCAAAGAATTCAGTGTACGTCCTCAACAAAATCCATCAAGGTACAAGAAAGATGCTGAAATATGATGAGGTGAGACTTATTCTGTGACTGAAATATGCTTCCTTGTAATAGTCGAGCATAATTCAATAATTAGTAGCTTTACAATTTTGCTGAAAACAGATCATTCAACAGACACACCAGACAAGTTCTAAATAATAATAATAATAAAAAAAACTGAAGGTAAACAAACAATACTGTCCCTATAATTAGCTCCTAACATATGAGTATTCTGGTAATTGATATTACCCAAGCGATGTCTCTTCCATTTTTGTACAAACAAAAAATATACAGTATATGAAACATTAAAACTCAAAATCAAAGAACCGTTCAGAGCATGAAAATAACTGATACTGAGAAATTATACTTGATAATGATCATAAATCATAATGATTATAATAATATATCAGTTAATGATAATAGCATTGGAAATCCTTACAAAATCATAGCCATAATAAAATTAGTAATAATAATAATGATATTAATGAAAATATTGATAATGAACAATAATAAACAAAAATAATAATAATATTGTTATAATCAATACTGCAATATATAAGATACAGATAAACAGTAATAATAATAACTTCAATATCAAAGAGTATAATGACATCAATGGTAGCAGTACCTCTCTCCTCTCCCACCCTCAAAAAAAATAATAAAATAAAATGAAATAAATAAATCATATATATATATATATATATATATATATATATATATATATATATATATATATATATATATATATATTATATATATATTTGTTGTTATTATCTTATGATTGTTTAGTATCATTATCAACACTATTAAGACAAATATTAGAAAAAAATGATTATAGATATAGTAATGAAAATGACAATCTCTTATAGATAGCATTCTTTTTCAGACTACATTTGGCTACGCTGTCCTTACCTATCTGGATTCCTTTCCTACCATCAACCATGATGCCAACAATAGGTCTTCACCAGCAGTATTGATAATGACAAGAATATAATGAAAAATGGTATTAAAACTTTAGAGGCTGATAATAAAAATGACTATGGAGATGATACTATAACATTGTTGATGATAATGATAATACTACTAATCAAAGAATTAGATTCACCATATTAATACCAAACAAAATAGCACATCAGTTACACTAACAAAACTAGCACTGATATGGGTTCCATCACTATCATGAATAAGACATGTTGCTGTCAATATAGCTGTCAAAAAATGTACTAATGTGGCTTATCATATAATAAATTTGAATAAATGCAAAACACTCACTGAAGTGCCTTTATTAGGAACCTTCATTCTTCTAACTTAATCTGTGATCAGTCTTTTCATAAAATAAAACTGACTTGTTGACACATTCTTTGGCACACTGTCTCTTATCATCTACCTAACCATGTGAGAGACAACAAGGGTTTCTTATCTAAGTCTTTGACTATTAACACATTGGTGCAAATTCTAGTCATGTCTACTTCCTTACAGCTACCAATTCCACCTTAGGCCAAGGGAAAATCAGCAATGCAAAATAATTTTATAAATAATGATAAAAAAAGATGTGTGATATGACAAGGCAATGAAGGGCACTTCTGGCTTAGCATTTACGGATTATTTTATGTTCTGAACATTTAGAGCAAACTCTGGATTACAACCTTTCCAAAAATATAGATCTCTTTTGACTATTTCACATTTCTTTCTTACAATATTTCCTTTATCACTGTTTTATCTTTGTTTTCTAAAACATTTTACTAAAACTATTTCAGAGAAAGAGACAGGAAGAGAGAAGACACTATAGTTAACTATAAATAATTTTTAAAAAAGAAAAAAATTAACACAATCATTATGTTGTTCATCATCCACAATACTCATCATCACTCATAAAATCATCCTTCATTTTTTGCCAACAGTATCTATAATTCCTCAAAGAACGCAACCCTGGTGCGAGTATTCCCAGACCGTGTTCGTCGAAGCGTAGAATACTTTGTCTCCCCAGTTCTTAGCTGCTCGTGGTAAACTGCGTCCAACAGAGTTTGATTTTCTTCCACTTTCAGAACCTGAAAGAGACAAATAAATAATATAAATAAACAAAACCACATCATTAACATCAATGAATGCTTTATGATAAATATTGTATTGACACTTACGGGATGTAATATCAAGAAAATGGAGTAATATGGAAATTTACTTGACTACAGAAAAAGAAATGTGAGAAAGGAAAAAGAAGAAGAAGAAGAAGAAGAAGAAGAAGAAGAAGAAAAAAACAAGGAAAATATATACAACACAAACAAGAGTACTACATTTTTCCTTTCTTTCTTATGAGAAATTCAAGCTACAAAAATCAAGCACAATATTTCTTTACTGTAAAATACAAGCATGGCAACAGGCATATTTCTACAAAACACTGCACAGTATAATCTGACTGCATTCAAGTACTATCCAGACAATCTTGTATATGACTTTGGCAGAATACTCATAAACATTGACGTCAGGCGTACCAAACAAAGGATTAACATTAAAATATATTTTTCTAAGGCTCCTTATTCATAGCTTGCACTTACAGAAAATACACTTCTGGATTAGATGCACTTAAAAAGCAAACCTTTAGTTAAGGGATATTGTAGGAACCTAAAAATTCATGCTCCTTCACCCACATCACGCTATTAGTCCATGCATATTTCTCATTTTCTCTTTAATTTAACTCTCTGTATATATGTATATGTATGCATGTATGTAGATACGAATGTACCTATAAGAGTTTCCTAATCAACATGGTATATACAGAGCACATCCTTAATTACAGTTTCCTAAACTGTATCATGTACATGAGGCATACCCTTCTCTCTCCCAGTTAGCTACAAAGATAATGATAAAATCTACCTCGTCACATAATACTATCACGCCTTTCATAATTCATAATCACTAACTGGCCCAACCATTAAGAAAAGCACCATTCACAATTACTGTTGGCACTGGACTTGCTCTAATATCATACAGCTATAGGTTTAATGATATGCGCAAAACCTTTAAAACTGGAGCAAAAAAACTCAATTTTCAAGGGCGGCAGGAGCTTGTTGATAATCAATGATGTACTGCATGAATCAGCTACCACATAATGGTAGACTGAGCAGTATGTGTGAGTGTGAGTGTGAGTGTGTGAGTAAGTGAGTGAGTGAGTGAGTGAGTGAGTGAGTGTGTGTGTGTGTGTGTGTGTGTGTGTGTGTGTGTGTGTGTGTGTGTGTGTGTGTGTGTGTGAGTGAGTGAGTGAGTGAGTGAGTGAGTGAGTGAGTGAGTGAGTGTGTGTGTGTGTGTGTGTGTGTGTGTGTGTGTGTGTGTGTGTGTGTGTGTGAGTGAGTGAGTGAGTGAGTGAGTGAGTGAGTGAGTGAGTGAGTGAGTGAGTGTGTGTGTGTGTGTGTGTGTGTGTGTGTGTGAGTGAGTGAGTGAGAGTGAGTGAGTGAGTGAGTGAGTGAGTGAGTGAGTGAGTGAGTGAGTGTGTGAGTGAGTGAGTGAGTGAGTGAGTGAGTGTAAAAATACATCATTCTCTACATTCAGTTGCCTAATTTCTATTTTTCTGGCTCCTTTAATATGCTATTTCTATATTGTGCTCTTGCTAAACATATCTTCATAACTGCAATACATACCTTTACATCACCGACTGCTATAGCCAAACAGGAGTGTTAAAATCATCATCAGTTTACGCTAGAAGTGGGTATATCAAACAGAGAAGAGATGCAAAATTATCATTACATACCTACAAGACTAACAATGTTTCTCACCTCTATTTCACTCTTGAGATGGCGTAACTGCTGCTGGAGGTGTCTTGAGCGTTCCAAATATTCGACCCTTTCCTTCTCAATCTCCAAGCTCAGCTGCTCTACATCAGTATCATTCAGGAGATCCAAACTAGTCAGGTCAGGGGCATACGTAGAGTTCAGGGCTTCTGTGCTCTCTAGTGTAAGATCTGGCAAGTCCACTGCAGAGCCTACTACTAAATCATTAGTGCTGCCAATCGCCAAACTGCAAAGAAAAACAGACACAGCGACATTACTATACTGAGGTAATTACTTTTCATGTACTCCAAACTGGATAGAGTAAAAAAATAAAATAGAAAATAAATAATAATATAAAAATCACCAGTGCACACAAAATGGACCTGATTCTAAATATGTATACAATACATAATGTATAAGACAAAGGAATATGTATAAGTAAAAATATCTGCTTACCTATGAGAGTATGCCGGTGGCGGCAAATGCATCGTAGAATTGTTCAAAAGAGAAGTACCAAGAATGGAGGAATTGACAATGGATGAGTTGGCTGCCGAGTGACATATGGAAGAATTGAATGTTTTGACAAGGGTGTTGAGCTTCTCCTTTGCCTGCTTCTCCGAAAACCTCGCCCGTATCAGCTCCTGTTGAAGTCTTTCGGACTCTGTGGCTCTTCTCTCTCCCTCTTCTACCATTGTTGACACCAGCAGCTCGGCTTCTCTTACCTGAGAAAGAATGTCATATTTACAGCACAATAAGAGTGAGTGCTCTGAAAAATAGATTGTGCATTCAATTTTTCAGCATTTCTGGTGGGGTGATTTTCTGTCATTAATTACAAACTTGGATAGTAATGTACCTTGTGCTCCATCAACATCTTTTCTTCCTGTGTTTTGGCTGACAGAAGATGTGCACGTTGGCATTCCTGCTCTGCTTCTGAGGCTTTCTGTGTTAGCAGCATAGTCTCCTCTTCAGCTATTCTTGACTTTTCTACTAATAAGTCAGCAGTTTCCTCAGATCTATAAAAATGAAAAAAAAAAAGAACAAGAAGAAAAGAGAGGAAGAAAAAGAAAATGAAAAAGAGAAAGAAAAAGGCAAAGAAGAAGAATGAAGATGATAACAATAACATTACTATTACTATCATTAATACCTACAGTCCGAATGACGTGACTATCACATCATGATTTTTTTTTGGCTTATTCCCTTTCACTATTAACAGCAGAGACTGTGACAAATGTAGACGAGCCACAAATCAAAATAGCTACACAAAGCAAGAAATAAAACTGACATTTTAACCAATTGGTCCCATATAGCATGAATTAAATGCCATGTCCACTGCATTTTTAGTTTACTCTTGTGTTTATACATAAATGGCTCCACAAGTGCTTAGTCACCAAGAAGTCAACTATACATCTCAACTACCTCCTCAGTCCTTTTCAACTATTTTCAGATTTTTTTCTATGTTCTCAGTATTTCAATAACATTGCAATAATCACAAACTCATTAATAAGAATATCAATATTAAGAGCATCAGATCCCACCCCCAAAAAAATAAAAACAAAAACAAAAAACAAGGAAATGGGAAATCATGTGCAGTCTCATCAGACCCACTTATAGACTCCTAGGTGGCTGGGCACTTGTGGATCCATCTGTGTGCAACAAAGTCCAAAATAACTTGACATAATTCTGCAACTATTAGATTAATCTATATCACCATAACAATTACTTCTTTGTATGAAGATATAAGACAAATGTTACATCATTTATGTCTCTTGCTATTTGGAGTTCTTTTTTCTCCTTTATACCCTTTCTTCTCCGAAATATGTCATTATAATGAAACATATATTGTATCTCAGGTACACAAAAATACACATTTAAAGATTAGGTTAACTGTATTTTTTCCCTACCTCCTCAAGGCATCGTTAGCAGCTCTCATTTCTTCCTGATACTGAAGGAGCCTTTGCTCCAGCTCAGCCTTCTGTCTCTCTGCCTCCTCCCTCAGCTGCTTCTCTCTAGCTAACTTATCTTTTTCAATCTGTTTGTGAATATAAATAAACATATGAATACTCTTGCCCTCAGCTAATTCAGGGCAGTATATGTCTACTTAGGCAATCACACAGGAATACTATAAATTTACGCCTGGAGTCAAGATGCCAGAAAAACATGTATGCATGCATTGGGTATGCATATAAAGAGATGGATGGATAATAATACATGACAAATGTTTCATTTCTACATTAAACCAAATTTTCCACTTATCATGATCCCTTACAACAGTGGATTACATACCTGCCGTCTGTGTTTCTCCTCTCGAGCTGCTGCTTTCATCTGCTGAACTTCAATAGTGTCTGGCTTTCTTCTCCTTTTGAACAATTCATGATTCCCTATGCTAAGATCTAGAATTAGCTTGTTCATGCGACTGTTCTTTGAGAAGAACACGAAGTTTGGTGCAGTCTTGTCAGTAGGACGGATAGTAAACTTCTTGTCATCTACACTTATGTTCCGTATTTCTGACCAAGGAAAGCTAATCTTGGGTTCCAACTTGTTCTCGCTCTCATAAACATTAAGTCCAAGAGCTGTAACACCTGCAATGAAGTTCTGAATGAAAAGTAATGCTCCCAAGAAAACAATGACAAATAACAGTTCATATGATATCTATATAATTGTCTTATGAAGTCTCTGGATAGGATTAACTAACAATACAGAAAACATTACTTGCAATTGGTAGCATTAATCTAAAACACACACATAAAAACCAATTATAAATACAAAATAAAAACCGAAATCACTTACCAAGCCAGAGTTCTGTTTGCTTCTTATTCGTGATGGTAAAGTAATTGACTCCATACATGCCCAGATCCTGTGCAATCTTCAAGTATTCCATTTCTGCTTCGTCTCGTGTCATTCCTCTATGATCAGCATACCAGACCCTTATCCTTTCTTCCCACATCACAGGAGTCATTTGGTATTGGCTGTTGAAGGTGGTTCAGTCAATGCAAATCTCAGAAATCATTGGACTGAAGGAATTAAAATCTTTTCTGGAAGTTCTTTATAAATGTAACCATTTAAGGATAAATTATTATCAACAAACCACTCCAACCTAATTAAGAGAAAAAAATACTAGTCAAATACCAATCAGTGGAAGCATTTAAAATTAATGCAATAAGTAAAATATGGAAAAATATCTACTGCATGAAAATAATTAAACTAATAAATAAATCAAATAAAGGAAGATACAGAAATGAGCTCTGCACATCATCATTCAGAATCTGGTCACCTCAATACACGCTGGGGAAGGAGTTCCTCCATGGAGAGTGAGCCAGCTCTGTAGGTGGCATGATCATAGTCACCAAACTTGGCCTGGACAGCATACGAAGCCAACAAAACTGACATTTCTGGAGGGCAGTAAATATCCATATTCAAGATGGATTGTTTAACCTGTAAAAAAAGAAAAAGAAAATAATTAAGAAGAATGTAAAAATTCCTTACTATAAATGGCGAAAAAATAAAGAAACAACAAATTCACATGAATAAAATATCTTCCATCTATTACATACCAATAAAAAATGATGATGTAGCTGAATACATATATTCATTTTGTTTAAATATGATACATAATATAATGATAAGGTCAAACATGTAAACAAAATTACATATTGCTCTTGGCTGATTAACAATTCAAATTACCAGTTTTAAACCTTTTGTCATTTACTAAATATACAATCAAACTAACCTGTAAGAAGAAAAGGTGTTGCGTTACTTCTTGAACAAGTTCTTCGCTTACGTCTTCTGGGTAAAATTTAGCCAGAAATACAAAAGGAACCACTGACTGTTTCGGAATGTCCTGGTCCTGCACCTAGAATTCAGTAATTCAATTTTAGTCACTGGAGACACATACAGTTTAGTAACATTTTAGAATTTTTAACTATTTAAATATAGGAAGTAAATGTCATGAAGTAGCTACTAGGAATATCAAATTGGAAATCCATACACATATTTGAGCACCTGTTTTCTTTGATATGAATGATGGTCATCTGCAGAGTAAATAGTAAATGATGATGCAAATATATTTTCCAACATAGTCTAAAACAGCGAAATCTTTTTGTATTATCAACCCAATGACGATAGGAGTCCCCAGTGCCATAATGAACAATGCTTCAAGGTTAGCTGCTTGATGGAAAAATCAGAAGTACAGGAAACAAAATTACCTCACTTTCTGAGGCATAACTTAGATCAGGCTTAAAAGCACATGACACAAGTAGGTCATCAGGCATCTCCCAATGTGACTTGGTTAACAAAACTAATCATCTTGATTACACAAAACTGCCCTATTTTCACTTCTACATTCAACAAAACTTATTGAGAAAGACAGCACAGGTAACTAACTTACTCTTTTCTCCATCTTGAGCCAAGCAAAGTTGTTCTTAGAATCTTCAAACTGTAGGCCAAAATACCAAGTCTCCCTTAATCCGATTGTGCGTACTACCAGATCAAACAAGTCTCGCCCTGTTGCTCGCCATGGCAAGTTGAATTCAAGTTCAGCATCCAGCATTACTATCTTTACAGGGAAGGACTTGGAGGCACTTTTGCCACGGAAGATATTTCGCAGCGGCATCTTGAAGACTGAAAATGAGAAAATCATTATAAATCAAGGGAGGAGCGGAAGGAAGGATGGGGTAGGAGGAAGGAAGGAAGGGGGAAGGAAGGGGAAGGAAGGGGTAAGGAAAGGGGAAGGGGGGGAGAGGGGGGGAAGGGAGGGGGAAAGGAGAGGGGGGAGGGGGAGGGAGGGGGGGAGGGGGAGGGGAGGGGGAGGGGAGGGAGGAGAGGGGAGGGGAGGGGAGGGAGAGGAGAGGGAGAGAGAGAGAGAGAGAGAGAGAGAGAGACGAGAGAGAGAGAGAGAGAGAGAGAGAGAGAGAGAGAGAGAGAGAGAGAGAGAGAGAGAGAGAGAGAGAGAGAGAGAGAGAGAGAGAGAGAGAGAGAGAGAGAGAGAGAATCCAATGAGAAACCAAAGGTTTGGGGGAATAAGAGCAAAATTACTCATAATAGGCATTCAAAAAATGACCCAAGAATTACGTCCCTCACGATAAAGGAAGTGTAAAAAAGAAAACCCCAATCCTAGGTTTGGTCACAGAACATTTGACCGGGCGTTGCATGAATGGACAAACAAACGAACTCCATACTAAATAAACACTGTTTTTACTGTATAAATAAAAAACTTATCTAGCCGAAGGGCTTTGACCCCAGACCCTCTCTCAATTACTGTATTCGAGTTGGAAGCTCTATCCTAGGACCCCCTCCTAATTGTCGTACTTGCCATGAATAGGTCTGCAATTGCCAGATGATGTGCCACACAAATTACTGCTAATACAGTTGCCATAGCTGATCACCAGTCAAAATGCTGCAATATCTTTATATCTGGAAACGTCAAACTTTCATTCGCTTTTTTCAACCATCTCAACTGCTTCGATTTTAATTTTTTTCCCGGCATTTGGAGCTCTTGATGGGCCCATGTATATAACTGGGTTGGTTACTAAAGTCTAATTCTTCTTTGTTGCCACTGTATAAGTCTTAACAATAACCTAGAATCAACACAACACTGGATATGCTACATTTCTCACTAGCATTCTGTCACTGAATTGCCAGTGAGCTGTCAAACCTCACAGCTGGGCGAATGAAAATGTGAAACACAAGATGCGCAGATAATTCTAAATAAGGGTATAGATCAATCTTAAAACATATAAATGAAGAATGATAACATGAATAAAATACTTTAAGAGCATAAATGTTTAACAGCAGACACTGATAATTAGCCAAATATCGTTCTGACAAGCATGTAGTAACATATGAACTACTTCAGATATCGCAGTAATGAGTTAAGCAGTCAGTGATGTGCTCTTCTTGGCAAGGTAAACAAGAAGCAGGACATTGAATCTGAGCAGCGATAGCGAGGTATATTTTCATTATTAAGCAGTGACTATGAGGCCGCTGCAGCTTAAACTATGTTGTATCCTACTCTATTTCTTCAGCTCTATAAGATGGCAGTGTCCATTTCCCTCTATCACCACTCACTGCTCTCTTTAACTTTTACCCCCAAGCTTATTGCGTCCATACCATAAAGATTAACTCTTATCTGTAAACTCATAACAAGACAGGTAATTCTTCTAGCCAGGCAGGTAATTCTGGCAAGCTGTGTGTTGCTGATACTAGATAATTTAGGACTGATCATTTGCTTACAATAGACTGATTCGGTAATGCCTAGCAACTGCCCTTAGCAACAATCACTTGGTGAAAGCAAACCCTCGTTTGTTCGAAAACTCATTGCACTTTGCATGAAGTCGCCAAATTTTTCCGAAAATTTGGTTTCTTTGAGTGAAAATGCCGAGGAGCTGCATTGCTGTTGGTTGCTCAAGCCACAACATGATGGGAAAGAAAGGTTTAACCTTTCATAAATTCCCAGATCTCGAAAGAAAATGAAAAATGGAAGCGATGGGTACAGGCCATGAAATGTGTGAAAGCTGATGGGAGTACTTGGGTGCCTGATAGAATATGTTTACATCTGCTCAGAACATTTTATTACATGTTACATTCTTCTGTAATAAATTGATTTATCATAATTTCAATTTACAGGCAAACCATCCCCGGATCCAACTCACCCAGACTTTATCCCAAGCACTGTCCTTTAGATGAAAACAAAGCAGTCAAACTGTTAAAAAGATTTGAAATAGGAAGAATAGAAGCCTCGCTAAGGAGATACCAAGCATTCAGAAGAAACCACAAGTTCCTGGTACCTCTGTGTCTGAAATGTCATATAGCTCAGCAGATGAAATAACTGAAGAGGGCCTACTTCAAATTATTGAGGAAAGAAAAATATGCGTTGAGCGCATGTAGGCCTTTGCGTGACTTCACTGTCTCCTTTGTCTTAGTAAATAGGAAGAAATTGCACTGATTTTACAGAAATAATAACCTATATAGCCAAAAATCATAGATTACCGTAGCAAATTATGTTATCGTAAAATCATCATAATACAAGGTGTATCGTAGATGTCGGGATATTCAATATTTCGAAGGATTTTTGGCAGGCAAATAGTATAGGCACTAGTTTCCCTGCACAGCTTCTAGTTTTGCTTTATATTGCTTTTTTGTTTCGGTTTGTAAAGAATCAAAGTATTCATACGCCGTTTTCGCTTACGCTGATAGCGAGGTATCTGCAAGCGACGGGTTTCTTTTCACCAAGTGGAAAGACGACTCCAACTCATGACATCACACAGAATCGGTCTATATCTCTTGTCCAAATTATTTAATTTAACGCTATGGAAATAGGTGGATAGTGTGGTGGCTCTGATAGAACATAATAATATATCCTAATTTCAATGACACAGCATCTGGCAATAGTCACATCCTATGAGTCTGTTTCCTAGCAAGGCCCAACAATCCTCTACTGTATATAATTAAATAAGTAAGAACTTCAACTGGTTTCTGACTCAAAGGTATATTATTGAAGGCCACAAACTCTACCATGTCAGAATATACATGGTGATTTGACAATTTGTAAGTAAATGTCAACCAGCAGGGAGGCTGCTGCTATTACTGGATACCAATCAACAGAATAGCTGCTAATATTACTGTTGTACTGTATTCAGTTTCCAGGAACTAGAACTAGTACATCAAAGCAACAGACACCTTAGGTTATTCATTAGCACTAAATAAGTTAGACCTGCCATTGTGCATTTTCTGAATAATTATCACATGTTACAGGGTACTTCTGATGACTCACACAGCAATGTTTGTCTGCAATGCACCCCAGGAGACCAAATCACACAACATAATAACTTAATTTTCAGGAATAAAACACCAAGGAGTGGCCATAAGTCCTGTAATCCTTAATACCAATAAAGAACTAGACCCAAACCATGAAGAAAAAAGCCCAAGAACTGAACCTAATTCCATTCCCATAAACAAAGCACTTACTCACCCACCCGAAGGTGCAAGCGAACAACCGTCCTCTTTATTTTAAAAAAATCTTATATTTTCCCCACAGAGGCATTGCAGCACGCCCCCTGGAAGCTGTATTGCTCTCTCTTTCAACGCTGCCCCTGAATGTCCCTGTATGCCCCTGGCGAGAAGGAAAACAGGGACAAATTCTAGGGGATTCCACAGCTCGTCTCTTTGCGGTTTGTTTACTAAAAGTTCACGTCCAGGCTTCACACACTCCGTCATGCGCTGCGGGAATTTTGGTATAATGATATTCAACAGGTTGATTTGCAAATGTTGGGTATGATTATGGCTAACAAAACGTAAGCTCGGAGGAATTTTTATTTACATATTTTGAACATAGGTGGCAAGTTGACGTTTATAAACAATTCAAGTTCAGGCTTAATTAAGACCTTATGCT
>NW_020868305.1:701867-709367 GCF_003789085.1 Penaeus vannamei
CACCATCATGAAATCCGTTTTTATGGTGGCGGAGAAGCCATCGCTGGCACAGTCCTTAGCTGAGATATTGAGTAACAAGAAGTGCAACTCAAGAAAAGGTGAGATGTGTTGAAATACGTAGTGATTTTATGTTTTCAGAATGAATTATTTGTGTGTCCGTGACCCGTGGCATTATTATTTTAAATGTTTATTGATATACACCGTTATTTTGTATTTCAGGAGACGTGTCATGTAATTCTGTACTCTTATGTATTATGTTGTGTAACGGCTGTTTAGTCAGTAAGCTTCTTATTCTTTGACTATTGCCACTAACACTTGCATGCAACTGAAGGTCACTACAGTGCTGAGTGGAATGTGGGTGTGGGTGTGGGTGGGTCTTAATTGCGGAAGATATGAGGTGCTAGCATTCACAGTTTGAAAGCATAATATGAAAAAAATGCATTTAGACGAAGTTTAGGGTATCATATCTTATGGTACTAATGCTTACCGTTTTATCTGCATTGGTAATAAGTAACCAGTAATGTAAGGTGTCTCTGAGGTATCTTTTCCCTGGTAGTATGTATGATATGATACCGGTTTGTAGGTTTATTCTTGCTGGCCGTCAAAGAGAGTGCCAGTATGGTTATCTGGTATTACTGGAAATGATACCAAACACTCAAACAGAAGAATCTGACCTTGCTGTCTAATAGAACATAAGATTCTAAGTAGTGTCATTTTAATTTTTTCAGTTACATGATTTTAATCTTGTCACAATTACTGATATGATAATTTTAAGAATGACTGAAGTCTCTTCTTGTACACTTCATGTAGATCTTATTCATTTTCTTTTTTCCAAATCTTTTCAGGTTTCAATGGCGCGTGTAGTGTTCACGAGTGGACGGGCAGCTTTTGTAACCAGAGTGTTCGGTTTAAGATGACATCGGTGTGTGGTCATGTTATGTCCTTGGATTTTCCTGGAAAGTACAATAACTGGGATAGAGTTGATCCTGTAAGTAACACTCTAACACAAGCATTTTTTTCTTTTTCTTTTTAAGATTTAATTTTTTTGAAGGAGCTTATTTCATATTGAAATTCTAGGAAAGAAGAGTGTGTTACATTAAGATTTGAAAATGGTCTTCATGTAGTATGATATTTTTCCTTCAGGTAGAAAATCCCTTTATTCTTACAGGCCGAGTTGTTCAGGTGTCCAACGGAAAAGAAGGAAGCCACTGCCAAGCTCCGCATGCCTGAATTCCTAAGCAAGGAGGCACGAGGATGTGATTACTTGGTGCTGTGGCTTGATTGTGATAAAGAAGGAGAAAATATTTGCTTTGAGGTTATTTCATGCGTAGAAAGTTCCATGAACAGATCGTACAGAGAGCAGGTGTGTTGTTTATTTGTTTATAGTTTATATTTCTTTGAATGAAAGCAGCAGTTTGATTAAGATTATGATAAAAAAAATTCTAATGTAGTTTTAAAAGAATGAATTTAGGATGGATGTGGCAATATAGAAAATTTTGGTATTTTTTGCATTTTTTACATTTACTCTAACATAAATCTCATGATAAATCTCATCATTTACACTAATATAACATACACATCACATTTAATGCATCAAGATCTGATTATTAAAAACATTATTTGCATGATCATTTTAGGCTAAAGAACAACAAAAACAGAACAGAGATTCCCTCTTTGACGTGGTCTGTGATCAAAATTTAATTTGTCAGGATTAATTTATATATTTTTTTATTTTATGACTGAAAAACTTACAGCAAGTGAAATCTAGAATTTCATCTTGATTATTCTAGTCAGTTTCAACACTTTTAATACACAACAAACAGGAAAATGACATCTTGTTACAAGAAGAATTTGTGGATTTGGTCATCTTTGCCTTTTGGCTCTGAAATTTTTGTTATTTCTTTCAATTTTACCCTGAGCTTTGCAGAACCAATTTTGAGCAGTTAATGAGTTTGTCAGAGCAAGATTCATTGACAGAGCAGTAGGTTATAGAAATATTAAGATGGTATTTATTCATAATGATTTATTAAAGGATTTTTATTTTCCAGACCATATTTCGAGCAAAATTCTCGGCAATCACAGACCGTGATATTAAGGCTGCTATGAATTCCTTAATAGAACCTAATGAAAATGAGTCACGATCTGTTGATGCTAGGCAGGAGCTGGATCTTCGCATTGGTTGTGCATTTACAAGATTTCAGACTAAATTTTTTCAAGTATGTATTCTCTGCTAATAGGGTTATTATGGAGTTTGTGCTTATAGATATATAGTTTTCCATCCACTTGTGTTTGTCCTGTATTTATGAAGAAATGTATTAGATTTTGCAATTTGAAACACATGCAGCAGATTGGTAGATTTTTTTTTTTATTTTGCTTTATTTTTATGAAATATAATAGTTACACTTAACATGACTTGGCATTTTGCCATTTACAGAAAAATTGTTTTACGGGTGCACAATATGGAATAATGCGTTGAATACTTTACAGGGAAAGTATGGCAATCTGGACTCCACTCTAATCTCCTTTGGACCCTGTCAGACGCCTACTCTAGGGTTTTGTGTCGAGCGTCATGACTTCATACAGTCTTTCAAACCAGAAACTTACTGGGTATTGCAGGTAGGAAAAGCTGAAAATAATAATGTCTATAAAGTCATAAAGGATAATAAGGTCTTTATTTTCTTCAGAAGATATACTCTAATTTTTAGACATGGGATAAATACCGCACCTAATGAGGAATGGCATTTTTAGATAACATTTAAAAGGATATTTGGGAAAGAAAAGTGGTCCCAGTATTGAATGATAAGGTTATTAATGTTTACAAAAAGTAACATGCATCGTGTCATTTCCTCAGGTCAAAGTGGCTGTGACAGAAGAAAGGCAGATGAACTTAGATTGGGAGAGAGGCCGAATCTTTGACAAGGACGTGGCCAACTTCTTCCTGAATCTTGTCAAGGAACAGAAGAGAGCTAAGTATGTAACTAAATGACATGCCACTACAGCAGATTTTTAATATCTTGTATATTTATGGTTTTAGTATTTGGGGGTGAATTTATGCATTTTCCAGACAGATTTCTAGAAAGAATTTGATCGTCTTACTCTTTATTGAGAAGTTTATTATGATTATGAACAATAAAAAAAAAATATATATATATGGGAACATATAACACTAGTCAAGAAAAATGTAGTACTACATTTGTTTATGTGCAAATAGTGTACATTCATAGTTTGCAAAAGGTGTCACAGAAGTATAATGATAGTAAAAACAAAATGAAAATCCTATTATGGTTCCGGAGAAGGAAACAATTGTAATATCTATCTAATGATATATCTCTCTTCATGTATGTTTTATGTTAACAGTACTCTTATCTTGTATATGGTATGCATTGCATGTCAGGCATCATTTATGACTTCATTTTAATTCTAGAGTAGTGCGAGTGACCATGGCTGAGAAGACCAAACCAAGACCTTTAGCTCTGAATACTGTTGAGTTGATGCGTGTGGCCAGTTCAGGCCTCGGAATGGGTCCTCAGCAGGCAATGACCCTAGCTGAGAGGCTTTACACACAGGGCTACATCTCTTATCCAAGGACAGAGACTACACATTATCCTGAAAATTTTGATCTCAAGTAAGTTCTTTTGTGTGTGTGTATTGACAGCAGTTCAGAATTATGAATCTTGCCCATTAAAATAGTAATTAGTATATAATTACTGAAAAAAATTGTAAGCTTATGATAAAGCAAAATAAAGTTTTATTTAAGGAAATTTCAGAACAAACCCCATTTCTTTGGGGGGAAATTAAATATGTTCCCCTTCACACTTACAGGGGTGCACTGAGGATTCAGGAAGGTCACAGTGACTGGGGTAGTACTGTCCGTGAAATACTGAGAGACGGCATCCAGAAGCCTAAAAAGGGGCATGACGCTGGTGACCATCCTCCCATTACCCCTATGCGTTGTGCTGACAGAAACCAGTTGGATCATGATTCCTGGCGCTTGTATGAGTATATAACAAAGCACTTCATTGGTACTGTAAGTATTGGAGCATTGAAGATATTTTTGTGTGTATATATGGTATAGGTATGCTGTCTGCTGAGTAGAGGATTTAATGGGTCATAACCACTTGTTTGATATTTGTTGCAATTTAAACACATGATGTTTCTTATTGTTAATGTAGATTGGGCCTTAAAGTGCTAGCTGTTGTGCTGACAGATATGTGGTCTTATTACAGCTGATGCCTGACTGTATCTACCTCAGTACAACCATCTGTATTTCAATTGGAGCAGAGAACTTCAGCGTGAATGGAAAGCAGCTTCTTGACCCTGGCTTCACAAAGGTAAATGATTTTCTTGGTTTTTATACTAACTTTTTAAACTAGTTTTTTTTCTTTTGGGGTTTATATTTGTGTGTTTTGTTGCATTGGTGTGTTAATAGTTTTTATTTTGTAAACAAAAGTGCTCTTATTTTAGAGGTTAGTTTAATTGTTCCTATTTCTTGACTTTCTGAGTTCCTTCATTTGACCCAAAAAATTTGTATTAGCAAATTTTAAAGAAGAAGAAAAAAATCATGACCAAGTTTTTGGGTTCTTCTTAATATAAAAGAGCATTAATAAGCACCGGAAATTATTCTAGAAATTGACAGTCAAGCTTAGTAATGCAGTTGTTTGGTGGCTGGCCCATAAGACTATGACAAACAAACCTAGCACTATTGTTTCTTACCGAAGATTGTTCTTGTGACAATAAGAAAATTATTAACTATTCTCTCATTATTAATCCAACAGGTGATGGATTGGCTAGCTTTACAAGATGAGGAAAAATTACCGGATGTCAAATCTGGTGATGAATTTGCCGTCTTAGAGGTAAGTAAAATTAGTTTTGTTCTTCTGAAGTGTTGGATTGAAAATATGATCTCCAGGTCCTGTAGTAATTACATAGGAGTTTGACTTTTTTCTTTTTCATAGAAAGCCTAGAATAGTGCTTTATTTTGAAGGACTTTTGAAGGACTTTGGTCTTTCTCTGCCAAGTCCAAAGTCATTTGAAAGAAGCAAATGCCCTAGCCCAACCAAGGATGTTCATGACACTAAGACTTACCAACAGTTTATACAATTCAACCCATAATTCACTGTGTTGTAATTATTATGCAGCAGTATAGTCTTTCTGGCAGGGTTTGTGGTGTGTACAACCGGCCAAACTGCACACTTGCTAGATCAAGTCATGACGCGTGTACACATAATACATGATTACGTCATGATGGCTATAGACGTACCCATCACTGAGGGGTTAATTGTGAATAGACAAAGTGTTAATTGGATTTTTTTTTTTTTTTTTTTTAAGGGGGTGGGGGAGGATAAATGCTTAATTTAAAAGTTAAGAGGTTCTTCACAATGTTCCATTGCATCTCATGTTTAAATGAAGGTATTTGTTTCTTAAACTATCTCAGCCTTTTGAAATTAAACAAATTATTCTTCTGCAGACAAGATTATCTGAACGACAGACATCCCCACCTGATTACCTGACTGAAGCAGAGTTGATCAGCCTGATGGAAAAGCATGGCATCGGCACAGATGCATCAATTCCCGTACACATTAATAACATTTGCCAGCGAAACTATGTTCAAGTGTCCTCAGGACGTAGATTAGTACCCACCAGCCTTGGCATTGTACTTGTCCATGGTTATCAGAAGGTACAACTACATATTAAATTTAATTCAAACAGATTTATATTTTAGTGTGATATGTGGTATAAAACTTAATGTAATAGATTTATTTATTTATTTTATTTTATTATTATTATTAATATTTTTTTATTATTATTATTTTTTTTTTTTTACAAAAACTTTGATTCATTGGGTTGATGAAAATTTCCAGATTGATCCTGATTTAGTACTCCCTACAATGAGGAGTGCTGTAGAGGAACAGCTTAATCTTATTGCCTTAGGTAAAGCTGACTTCAATGCTGTTTTACGACACACCCTGGAGATCTTCCAGTTAAAGTTCCAGTACTTCGTTAATAACATAGGAGGAATGGATGAGTTGTTTGAGGTTTCATTTTCACCGTTATCTGCAAGTGGAAGGCCTCTGTCAAGGTGATTACTGTTCCTTACTCTTTTTCTGAGTCGAAATCCTGTGCTTGACTTGTTGATTATTGTTGTTCTGCCCAACAGTAATTACAGTTCATATGAAATACTTATACATAATACATGTGGAGCTTTAGTAATTATTCTTATTGTAAGTATAAATTGCAAATAATTGTAATATAGATTGTAATTGTAAGTAAATTTTTATATAGGTTGTTTGGTGTAATAATTTAAAGCAAGTTAGGACCTGTAAGAATTGATAAATCTTGAACATCAATGTTTAGACTTTGACTTTATGCACATATATCAGAATGGATAGAAGAATTGTGCAAGAAAAAGAAATAATATTAAAAATGTAGTAAAAAAACAACAATAATAATAATTATGACTTACAGATGTGGGAAATGTCGCCGCTACATCAAGCTGGTTGAAACGAAGCCCATCCGACTCCACTGTGTAAACTGTGATGAGACCTTCGCTGTGCCCCAGAATGGGATCATAAGGGAATTTCATGAGAACAGATGTCCCCTGGACGACTACCAGCTGTTGATGTGGTCAGGGGGAGCCAAGGGGAAAAGCTTCACCTTCTGCCCTTACTGTTACAACAATCCTCCCTTCCCGTGAGTCACTTACTTTTGATGGGATTTTTTTTGTTCTTGTTAGTTTGACAATGATTTTATGGTAATTGGGTTTTGGTGACTCGCCTTTTTAACACGCTACTCTCCATTATGGTTTATTGCTCTCCATTATGGTTTAATATAATTTATTCTATAAGTAGACAGTGATGTAAGGTGAAGGATTTCAGAGCTCGAGCATCATATTAAGTTTTATATTGTTCGAACAAACACATGAAAATACAAGTGTCTTCACTCAAGTTTCTTAGGTTTGGGCAAATTTTAGTGTGGGAGATAGAGTAATATGATGTTTTAAATTTGAAGAACAAGGTTAGACCATACTCAGTGGTGCTAAAAATGACTGTAAAGAAAGTGATAAGAATATGAAATCTGACGTTATGAAATGAAACTTGATTTTCTGATAGCTTTAGAAAATTGAAATGGCAGAATTATTCAACCACATTTTTTAAAGAGGATTACAAAGTTTGATGTGAATAAAAATATTTTTAAAAAGTAGATTAGTAAGTCTTTTGACAAATGTATACTTTTTGTATGCTGCAGGAGCTGTAGGTTCTACTCAGTGATAGAAATGATTGTATCACTATAAATTTTAACCACTGATGCCCATTTACTAGCAATATCAAGATAATCCTCCATCGTAGCATCTTGAAATTATCACTTTGCAACTAAAGTATTTCGTTTCTAATCATGGATTTGTCAAGTGGTTTTGTTTTGGGAATTCTGAAATGATATGAATAACATTTATGTAAAACATGGAAATTAATCCAGTTGGCCTAGATGGCAAGAGTACATGCC
>NW_020868305.1:719367-729367 GCF_003789085.1 Penaeus vannamei
TCTCCTGATGAAGAAGCAGCCCAGCCTCCATCCTCGGAAAATATACCTGGTAGAGATCTGTTGGTCTTTGCTAGAGCACAGAACACAGAGGCCACCAACATATTGCTGATCCTCATCATAGAACAGAGCTAGTTTAAAACAGAAAGGAACAGGACAGAGCTAAAATAATTGTGAAAAAGGTCTTACTTGGGAAGTTAATGTGAGCATCTGTTAAATTATTTACTGTTAAAATATCATAAAAAAGATAAAAAATAAAAATAAAAATTCAACCATAGATTTGAACATAACACATCTAATTTCAAATAAAAAGAGCTAAAATAATTGTGAAAACAGTCCAACTTAGGAAATCACTGAGCTAAATTATTTACCCCTAAAAATGATCACAGAAAAAGACTTTAATGAAGAAATCAACCATGGATTAGAATATTAGTATATGTGATAAACTTAATCATAATCATCTATACTATCATCATTAATACTGTTTTTACAAATTTGTTATATAGATTATAGCATATCAGTCTCGTTACTACCACTGCAAATAGTAACAACAGAATCCTCATTTCAAGAAAAATCATATCTGCAACAGAAAATATGATGACAATAATAACAATAATAATAAATAATAATAATCATAATAATAATAACAATAATAATTACAGTAATAATACTAAAATAGTAATAATGAGGATAAAAACAATTACAAAATAATAATATTAATGATAATAACAATAATAACAGTAATAATAATAGTGATGATAATGATGATGATAATTACAATAATAAAAACAACAACAATAATAACAATAACAATAATAATAATAAAAACAATAATAATAATAATAATAATAATAATAATAACAATGAGGTGTTAGATGAAGAAGAGAATCTCCAGGACTACAGAAGAGGAGGCAGAAGGAGAAAATCGGGGACTGGAAGGAGAAATCCCAGCACGGAGCAAATGGAGCTGGAGAATATTCCTGGAGATGGCTTAGGAATGTTTTTTAGAAGGAGACAGAAGGTTTGACTCTAGCTGCTCAAGAACAAGCTTTAAGAACAAACTCGATCAAGCATAGTATAGATAAGACTTCAGAGACACTACAGTGAAGATTGTGTAGAGACTATTGAAACTGTATGACATATTATCAGTGGATGCAAAAATCTTGTCCAGAGAGAGTACAGGAAACGCCATGACAAGGTGGCCCTGCGAGTACACTGGGAGATGTGCAGAAAATATGGGGTAGAATGTACCCACAAGTTGTATGACCATCAGCCATTGACAGTCGCACAGAATGGAGACGTCCAAATTACCTGGGACATGACTGTTTACGCTGATAAGCTGAATCACCTTCGACTGGATATTACTCTAGTATGGAAAGATACACAGAGGTGGACACTAATTGACATAGCTGTACCAGCTGACCAGAACCTCATCAATATTGAGGAAGAGAAAGTGTATAGAAACCAGGACCTAGCATTCGAAATTAGGAGAATCCACAGAGCATCAAAAGTGTCAGTGATACCAATAGTGATTTGTGCACTTGGAACGATTTCAAAGAGCACAAAGACCTGGCTTGGGAAATTAGATATACCTGACATTATTGGAAGTGCAGTTGTCGGCCATCCTTGGAACAGCTCACATACTGCGGAAAGTGCTGTGTCTCTAAGTTGAGGGAAGTAAGCTGAGACATCACACAATAACAATAACAATAATAATAAATATAACAATAATAATAATAAATAACAATAATAATAATAATAAAATAAAATATGATGATGATGATGATGATGATTAGAAAATTAAAATGATAAAAAACAATACTGACACTGATACTACAACAACAATAAAGATAACAATAAATAATAATAATAGCATAAATATAAATATCAATAATAATAATAATAATAACAATAATAAAGAAGATGAAATAGAAATCAAAATGATAACAATATTAATAATAATAATAATAATAATAATAATAATAATAATAATAATAATAATAATAATATAATAATAATAATAACAATAATAATAATATATAAAGTGGCATAAAATAATGTTGATTTGAACAATATGATAATGACAATTATCATAAAACAACCCAAAATATGGTAGTAGTAATGATAACAAAGATATGATAAAACAATATAGTAATAATAGAACCCATTAAAACACACAAAGAAAAACAAACATATAAAAACACAAATACACACACACAACAATCACATAAATACAAACACACAAAAAAACACAAGCACATACAAAGAGAAACAAAACATATAAAACACAAACACACAAAGAAAAACAAACATATAACACACACACACACAAACAAATACAACACACACCACCCACCCACCTACACACACACACACACACACACCCACACACCCACACACACACACACACACACACACACACACACACACACACACACACACACACACACACACACACACACACACACCACACACCACACACACCCCCACCCCACACCCACCCACACCCCCACACCCTACACACACACCCACACACACCCTCCTCCCTCCCTCGACCCTCCAACCTGCACAGACGAGTCCATTGCGTGTGTGTCTTTGCTGCCGCGTCGACCAGGACTAGACTGCGGGAAGGCGAGCAGTCGAGCACCCTGTCTCTGCTGTCTGGATGTCTAGAGTAGTCAGCCATCCCCCCCCCCTCCTTCCTACCCCCATGGAGTAGAGTCGCAGACATCCGCCTTGCCTCACCCTCCTCCTCCTCCTTCTATTCGTACTCCTGTCTTCTGCTTTCTCCTCCTTTTTTTCTTTTTTTCTTGATCTCCCTCCTCCTCCCTCCTCCTTCTTCTTTTCCTGCTCTTCTTCTTCTCCTCCTCTCCTTCTTTTTCCTTTTACTCTTGCTCTTCTTCTCCTCTCCCCCTTCCCTCCTCTCTCCTGTCCGCTCTGTCAGTCCACGTTGTGCTCACTTCAGCGTAGTTTTCAAGCTTACCTAAAGGCTTGGAGGTTTAGATTTCGCTCGATCGACTTGCGTCTCCCTCCTGTCTCTGCCTCTTTCTGTCTTTCTTTCTTTCTTTCTGTCTCTGTTTCTCTTTCCCTCTCGCTCTCTGTCTTCTCTTTCTTCTTTCTTTTTCAGTTTCTTTCTCTCTCGCTCTCTTTTTTTCTTTCTTTCTCAGTTTCTTATCTCTCTTCTCTTTCTTTTCTTTTTTCTTTCTCAGTTTTCTCTCTCTCGCTCTCTCTGTTTTTCTTTGATTGGTTGTGGTATGGTGCGTGTGCGTGTGTATTTGTGTGCATGTGTATGTGTGTGTGTGTGTGTGTGTGTGTGTGTGTGTGTGTGTGTGTGTGTGTGTGTGTGTGTGTGTGTGTGTGTGTGTGTGTGTGTGTGTGTGTGTGTGTGTGTGTGTGCATGTGCATGTGCGTGTGTGTGTTCGCGCGTTTGCGTGTGCATGCATGCGTGCGTGAGTGTGTGCATCCATCCAAACAACACGAAGACATTAAATCTATCGCGGTTTAGTTATTTTCAGCCGGTATATTTCTCACAATAATAATAAAAATGGCCATCTAGGATATTCTATACCTGTCTTGTGTTCCATGTTACTTCCTTATCCTCACTTTAACCCTATCTTTCTATCTGTCACGGTGACATCAGCTTGAAATATATCCATAAACAACCTCATGGTATTCACACAGGCCCGTATGTGTGTTGGGGGGTGGGGGGGGGGGGGACTGGTGGCAAGGGTGCGCGCGCGTATTAAAGTGTTACATTCAGACGCTAATTTTCTCCAAGCTTACATACGTTCAACGGATAACAAAACGTGCTCTTGAATGTACCAGAGGATTCGAATCTGGAAGCTTCTGCGCGACTTTGTGCTTAAAGAAGCAAAGAGTTCGTCAGTTTAATTCAGAACCTCTTGCCTGAAGGAAATTTCCAGCACAAAGTTAATAATATTCGGTGTAATTGCATAGTATTTTTTATTTTTTTTTCCAGGGGGGGGGGTCAAAGGTACACCGGACAGGTTAGTGACGAGTATGGCCAATCACCGCATGGCAATGGTCCTTTTTCTACAACTAACAAGGCGGTGATGGTAATTATAGACACCAATGCTACTCGCTAAATAACTATTAAATTCATGAAACATAACTATTAGATTTATAAAAAATGTTCAAGCCTGACGTAGGCCTATATGTGACATACCAACGCATAGAAGATAATTTATTTTTGCGCAATCTTAATCCTAATGCAGATAAAAACAGAAAGGGAAAAATGCAAATAATTATCAGCAAGGTTATCTAAAAACAAAGGAGGAAAAGATGAAATTAGGATTAATGATAAGAATCAGAAAAATGGCAACAAACCCTTCGTTTATTCTTGCTATAAAAGATTGTGACATTGACAATTAAAACAATTTAAATCATGACTATATTTTGAAGAGGGAGATAGAGAAATGCGCAAACAGAGATCGATAGGTCAACTTTTCGCAACCCTAAGGTCGCCAATTATTTTTTCCTGGGTCGCCAAGACCTCAGAATATCAGACGTGGTCGATTTAAAATGCAGTCGAAAAAACACTGATTCTCGAGATGTTTTCACCATAGTTACATGATTGACAAATGGCTAAATTTTGCTTAAATTAAACAGTAATTTAAAAAGTCGATTTAAAATGCAGTCGAAAAAACACTGAATTCTGATGAAACTCGCAATAAAGAAATTATAATCGTAATTGTGGATTTTTGTTTATCGAGTTAATAATATGATATTAAAATATGATATAACCCTATACATTATAGAATAGCCTGGGATCGCGGTCATGAAGGTGCATGATTGGGGCCGCCTGAAAAAAGGTTGGGAATCAGATACATAGAGATGAGAGGAGAGAGAAGAGAGAGAGAGAGAGAGAGAGAGAGAGAGAGAGAGAGAGAGAGAGAGAGAGAGAGAGAGAGGAGAGAGAGAGAGAGAGAGAAGAGAGAGAGAGAGAGAGAGAGAGAGAGAGAGAGGAGAGAGAGAGAGAGAGAGAGAGAGAGAGAGAGAGAGAGAGAGAAGAGAGAGAGAGAGAGAGAGAGAGAGAGAGAGAGAAGAGAGAGAGAGAGAGAGAGAGAGAGAGAGAGAGAGAGAGAGAGAGAGAGAGAGAGAGAGAGAGAGAGAGAGAGAGAGAGAGAGAGAGAGAGAGAGAGAGAGAGAGAGAGAGAGAGAGAGAGAGAGAGAGAGAGAGAGAGAGAGAGAGAGAGTAAATAGAGATAAATAAGAGGCATAGAGACAGAGAAGGCCGAATAGGGCACAGATCAGCCTGTAGCTCCTGAAAAAAAAAAAAAAAAAAAAAAAAAAAAAAAAATCCTGTCCCAGACCCAATAAGCAATAGGAAAATGTCATAATGGATCCAAGATTACAATAAAATTTACTCAAAAAAATGTCCGCGAGTGAGAGAAAGATCATAATTTAGTGAAGCAGAAACCAGCCCAACGCTATAGTGTGTTTTTTCCAATATTTTATCAAAATATAAGACAGATAAAAAAACGAAAATAGTACACGTATATGAGACACATTGCTTAACTCCCCGTGACTTTGCGGGAGATAAAATTAGCCTACATAGGCCTAGCTGATTTCCTGAGATTTATCAGTTTCAGATATTGTTCTGGACCCGGTTAGCGCGCGCGTGTGTACGACTGTGCGTGTGCGTATGAGTGGGCGTGCGTGAGCGTGTGCGTGCGCGCGTGTGTGTAGGAGTGTGCGTGTCCGTGGTGAATGTCGTGTGAATGTGTGTGTGTGTGTGTGTGTGTGTGTGTGTGTGTGTGTGTGTGTGTGTGTTGTGTGTGTGTGTGTGTGTGTGTGTGTGTGTGTGTGTGTGTGTGTGTGTGCGTGCGTGTGTGCGCGTACGACTGTGCGTGTGGTGTGTGTGTGTTAGTGTGCGTGTGTGTGTCTGTGAAGGAGTGTGTGTGCGTGTGTGTGTTGAGTGTAGTGTGCGTTGTGTGTGCGTGTACGCGTGCTTGTGTGCGTGTACGTGTGTGCGTTGAAGAGAAAGAGAGAGAGAGAGAGAGAGAGAGAGAGAGAGAGAGAGAGAGAGAGAGAGGAGAGAGAAGAGAGAGAGAGAGAGAGAGAGAGAGAGAGAGAGAGAAGAGAGGAGAGCGTATGAGTGTGCGCGTGCGTGTGCGTGCGAGGCGTGAACGTGAATCCGTGCATGCGCGCGTAAGGTGAATTCAGGTGAAGCGATTGACTGAGTCAGTGAGTAAGCGAACGCGGAAGCGAGCCAGCAAATGGATTCATGAATGAATGAATCATCCGAATTGAACAGTTCCGAGAATGCGCGACTCCAACTCCACAGCCGCGACAAACTACCCTTCAGGCCATTATATAAACCCCCTCCCCCCCCCCCCCCCCGCCTCTCAACCACCTGTCCCAGCGGCACGAGGAGGAATCACGTGGTCAGGGCATGGAGACCGACGGACAGGAACTGGCCTTGGGGGTTCTCTATAAGCCTATGAGGCGAAAGAGTATCCTCATCAATTGGAAGAACTTGTTCAACGGGTTTCTGCGACCGTGCTTACCTGTACAGTAAGGGTGTTTGGTTGGATAGTTCGCAAGTTAATAATTACTTAATTACTTGTATTTATTTATCTGTATATATCATATATAATTATATATATATATGTGTGCGTGTGCGTGTGCGTGTGTGCGTGTGTGCTTGTGCGTATGAGCATGCATGTGTGTCCAACAAAGGGTTTAAAAGAACTTGTCTGACATGTTTGGGTATTACTGGGTTGGCATCAATTTTGTTAAAACTCATCTTTTTATTCATTATACGTGAACACACAAAGCCACACGCACTATTTTTTTTTAGTTTACAAATATAATAATGGTCACGTTTTATTACTGGGCCTCAATGCTTCACAATGTCGATGATTATAGCTGTTGTGTTGTGGCTAACACTGAAAGATGTCTCAACATTTAATAGTTTAATATAGCTGTTGTTTTTAAATCGTAAATCTAAATTCAAAGTTCTGCTTAGACGCCTCTTCGAATACTTTACGTTTGTGATTTCCATTAATTTTTCATGTCACGCCCTGTGTTACTGCGACATTTCACTGCTAGATATTTCAGTCCCGCCACACACACACCGCGAAAGAACTTATCAAGACACGTGTAGAAGCTGAACCGATTTCGCTAGACACAGCCGTACGGTACCATGAATATCAAGGATTTCCAACGTTTAAAAACCTAGACACTTAAAGAGCATCAGTCCCATGCTGTTTTCTGTTGAAGGCGTTGATTTCGCATGTTGTGGAGGGAAACTCACCCTAATGGACGACTCAGACATGATGACAGTGGCGATTCTAGCTCGCTCCTTACCAAAACCAAGCGCAGACTGCTTTTAAAAAGTAGAATTTCCCTTAAATTTACGTTCATTAGCTGGTTCGAGCGCCCAAGCTAGTGTTACCAGAGGGTGTATTATCTCTTACAATACATGTTTCGTTTTGTTAACTTATCGTAGTGATTCTCGGGTAGAACTAGCCATTTAGGTAGTGTGGTTAAGGTATATTAAAAATTGAAATTCGGAATGATTAGACTGATTAGATTTAGCAGGGGTCCATGTGGTTGGTTAAGCAATGAAACAGTAATTCTCAATAAGATTTTATTACAATATGCTCAACCTGAATGTCATAATTTGAATACCACATCGCTCATTTAAGAGAACATTAACAACAACAAAATTGGTTTCACCTTCAATCATTCTAACAAACACGGCAATCAGAAACAAATTATGAGCGAACGCAAATATGGCATCAATAGTGCAATGCTACCAACTCCGAGGCAGAGAAGCAGGGTTGCCAACCTTACCTTGTCTTGGCGTAGGCAAGTTAACCTTGAAGAAAAATTTGGACCATAAACGATAGATAAAATCTTGGACAAGCAGATTTAAAGATAACATAAGTGTTGTGAAATGAAAGGGATGTATGTGATAAAGTACGGTGTGGCAAATATACATAATTACAACAAGATTGGATAATATAAGGACTCGAGACCTTGCGGAAAAATTCAGATTATTTATATCTCTCCAGAATGATCATCTAATTCTCATTTTGAAGACGTATTCGGTGCATTATTTTTAAAGCTATTTTTTGTAATAGGAATGTAATCTAAGTTTCGTGCCACACCCAGCCATATCGTGTTCCGTTGCTGCTAAGAATGGCAAGAAATACTATAGACACAGTTCTTAGAATCAATTTGTTTGCACTGAAATGGCTTGTGACTTGCGAGGGAAACACGAGGCGGACACTAATTGACTGCCCACTCTCGCTCCCTCGAACCTTTCAAGAACATCTGCCTCTCTCTCCCACTCCCCTACTCTCTCTGTCTGTCTGTCTGTCTGTCTGTCTGTCTGTCTCTCTCTCTCTCTCTCTCTCTCTCTCTCTCTCTCTCTCTCTCTCTCTCTCTCTCTCTCTCTCTCTCTCTCTCTCTCTCTCTCTCTCTCTGCCTCTCTCTCTCTCTCTTTATATATATATATATATATATATATATATATATATATATATATATATATTGTCTATATACATATATATATTATGTAATACATGAATTATATATATATATATATATATTATATATATATATATATATGTGTGTGCTGTGTACGCACGCACATGCACATGCACATACACACACACACACTATATATATATATATATATTCATATATATATGTGTGTGTGTGTGTGTGTGTGTGTCTGTACATGTATATGTATGTATGTATTATATATATATATATATATATATATATATATATATATATATGTATATATATACATATAAATACATAAACATATATACACACCTCGTATATATAGTTCTCTCTCTCTCACTCACTCTCTTTCTCCGCCCTCTCTCTCTAATCCTGTCTCTGTCTGTCTTTCTAGTTACCACCTCCTATCTATTTCTCTTTCCTTCACTCTCTCTCTCTCTCTCTCGTTCCATCATATTACTTTCTCCCTTTTTCAACGTACCTTTATGAGTGCTGTTAATAATTCACTGTGTCAATCTCCTGGCAAGTTATCCACGTGGTCCTAGTGAAGGAATCCTCCTGTGCGAACGTGACCCGGTGCTCTGGACCCCCCCTCCCCCTCCACACACACACCTCCCTCCCTGGCAGTCATTTTCGCGCACTTCACGGAATCATACACGTGACAGGGAGAATCTGCGCGACGTGTCCTCCGTGGAAATGGGAGACTTTAAAACCGTCCCCGTGAAACCCAGCCTGAGTCCTGGTGATAAGGCACTGATTTTCCACAGACGATAAGAAATGGCGTTTGGCTGGGAGGCACCTCTTGCAATGGTCGGTGGGTCATTCCAGACAACGTGCTCAGGGTCCTGGCATTGAACCGGGGCTGTGTTTGTTATTGTAAGCGACCCCTGCCGCTGAGAGACTCGAAGGAAGAGTCTGGAACTGGAAGTCGTCCGACTCACTCCAAGCCCTCCACCCACTTGTCCTTAAGGTTTCGACAAAGCTTACCAAATGGCAAGAGCTCTGGAAACCATTTCTGTTCTCATTCCAGGTCACCAACGACGGGGTATGAGCATTGTCTCCAAGGATACGGCCACACGCGGAGTTCACAGACGGCAGCCAAGGTCTCGCATCGTATGTGAACTTGCGTCAACACAGCATCCAAGTCCTGAGTCCTGAGAACGAGGTGGTTCTTCTTGACTTCCCATGCTTAACCTCGGGATATAAGGTCGCTGGAGCTTGAACTAAGGTCTATATAAGTACTTATATACACCTTGGCTTGAATAGGGTCCACTGTATCAAATACAGAAAAGATATAAATGGGAATGAATAAATCCAAAAGGTATGAGGGTTATTGATGCATTTTGGAGTTTCATCCTCATCAGATTTGTAATTCTGATGAAGATTTACTACCGACCGCATCGGATATGTCTATCGATCTGCGCAATTCTTTTTCATTTATACCTTTTCTACACTCATTAGGACTTTTCTCTCAGAGAAGGAAAGACCCAATCCCAATCTG
>NW_020868305.1:739367-744367 GCF_003789085.1 Penaeus vannamei
TATATATATATATATGCGGACACAAAATATACTATCCAGATTAACGTTAATTAATGTAGCTGGCTTTGTAACTCACTTGTCTCACCTTCCTCTCTTTATTGCTGAAACGAAACAGTAAAACACATCCTCTCTCATGGATGTGTGTTATCTCCTAAGAGTCTAGGATTTCTCTACTAAAAGGCTCTATCTCTATCTATCTAATCAATGGCCTGACACTGAGAGAGATTTCAATCGCTCTAGCTTAGGTGTCCTTTCCGTATCCACAGACCAGAGGGTGCCGAGGTTTCTCCCTCTTCTAGATGTGTTCACTAACTCTCTGCTCCACGACAGCGTTCTCTACGGCGGTCAGGAAGCTCTAGATACTAGCAGCGGTTCTCCACCTCTAAACCAGTCGCAGTGGCATCGGTTTCTAATCCTCGCAGCTGCACCGACTAAGACCTACTCGGATAGAACTCCTGACTTCCATTCAGCGACGTCTGTCACAGCCAGCCTCAGCAGATGGAACTAAGTGACAAAAGCGTTATAAGGAAAAAACACACAGTGACGGTTCTGTTGGCTGTGTGTCGACGACATGTATTTCTACGACCTGCTTCCCGCACGACCTCTGCTTGTCGTATTGTGGTAGCGAGCGCCAGGAGTCCTGACACAGCAACAGAAATCAATCTGACAACAGCTTCCAGTGCTTTGCTTGAGGACAAGGTTATATATATATCACAGGTAATTATATAATCAGTTTCGGAAGCATGTAAGAGTGCTTAATGTTGCTTTTTTGTCAGGTACACGTTTTCCCTCAGAAATACGGAGTCCATTACAAAAAAAGAAAGAAAAAAAATAAAACACCAAAAATCGGACAAATCAATTTTCCAATGTCAGTGACAAAACAGTTTGTGAACTGCCGTCCCAGAACCCCTTATTGGGCGAGAAATCTGTGGAAACTACGAAAAGCAATCATTATCTATGATGAACATCCTCACTCTTTACTTGTTTCGTTTCCTTCGGATCTGGCTTTGTGGGCACCTTTACTGGGTACTGAATGACTGGAAGGGAAACGCCAGAGTTAGTGGAGGGCGCGGCTGCCGAGCGGCGAGCGCGGGTGACATCCATGTATTGATGTAGAAAGGAGTACAGACATCCATACGCACACGAACACGCACACACGCACACACCCACCCACCCACACACACACACACACGCATACACACACACACACACACACACACACACATATACACTTATAAATGTATGTGTTTTTTGTGTGGGTGCGTTTATACATATACAAAGTATATACTAAAGAGGGCTTGAACCGGGACAGGAAAAAAGGGCCAGAGAGATTAATATCAGTAAAACAGAACACTCGAGATCCACTTAAGGCAACCGCTGAATATAATATGGTCTACATAATAGGGCTAAAAAAGCGATGGCAGAAGGACAAAGTCGGGAATATTTCATGACCAAGGACTCGAAGAGAGGAATTTTAGGGACAAGGCACAAGCCCCTGTTATTTGAACAGCTGATGTAATAGTGTGACAAGATAGATCGATCGATAGATAGGTAGAGGGAGAGGACAGAGAGAGAGAGAGAGAGAGAGAAAAAAGGAGAGAAGAGACGGAGAAGAGAGAGAGAAAGAGAGAGAAAGAGAGAGAAAGAGAGGCGGAGAGGCGGAGAGGCGGAGAGAGAGAGAGACGGAGAGAGAGAGAGAGAGATAGAGAGAGAGAGAGAGAGAGAGAGAGAAGAGAGAGAGAGAGAGAGAGAGAGAGAGAGAGAGAGAGAGAGAGAGAGAGAGAGAGAGAGAGAGAGAGAGAGAAGAGAGAAGACAGAAGACAGAAGACAGAAGACAGAAGACAGAAGACAGAAGAGAGAGAGAGAGAAAGAAAGAGATAAATAAATATAAATAGATAGACAGAGAGACAGAAATGGACAAACGAACAGAGAGAGAGAGAGAGAAAAGCGTCAAACAAATTACCTGCAGGTAGGAGAGTACCCCGGACAGGAACGGCCTGCTGGGTCAGTGAGGCGATGAGTCTTCTGAGAACGGCCTCCTGCTGAACCCTCGTGAACGGCTGGAGGCGAGCGACGAACCGAATGAGGTACTCCAGGGTGTAGCGAACCTCCTGAAGGGGGAATGGCAGTGGTATGACGGATTCCTAGTTGTTTGTGGTTTGTTTACGGATAGTTTAGGAGGGAGGGAGGGAGTGAGAGTAGGGAGGGGGTGGGTGGGTGAGGGAAAGGGAAAGGGAAAGGGAAAGGGAAAGGGAGAGGGAAAGGGAGAGGAGAGAGGAGAGGAGAGGGAGAGAGAGGAGAGAGAGAGAGAGAGAGAGAGAGAGAGAGAGAGAGAGAGAGAGAGAGAGAGAAGAGAGAGAGAGAGAGAGAGAGAGAGAGAGAGAGAGGAGAGAGAGAAAGAGAAAGAGAAAGAGAAAGAGAAAGAGAAAGAGAAGAGAGAAAGAGAAAGAGAAATAGAGAGAGAGAAGAGAGAGAGAAAGAGAGAGAGAGAGAGAGAGAGAGAGAGAGAGAGAGAGAAGAGAGAGAGAGAGAGAGAGAGAGAGAGAGAGAGAGAGAGAGAGAGAGAGAGAGAGAGAGAGAGAACAACAACAACAACAACAAATTAATAAACAAACATCAAACACCAAACGAAAAGCAAACCAGAAAATAAACCTCTATCATCCTTACAATTTCTTCCTCCACTGCCCACTGAAGAATCTCAAAAAGCAAAGCGAAACACGTGACCACAAACAGTACACGTGAATCAGCGCCATCGAACGCAGGACTACATTATGTAAGGACAAGCATTCCAATCAGATGATGGATGTGGAATAGTCTTGCCTCACTCTGTGACTCATTTTACCCTTCCTTCTTCGAGAAACAGTACTCTACTTTGCGTATTTAGATTAGAAAAAAGAAAAAATACAAACAAAACAACAAATCTCAAGAGAAAAAGTAAAAAGCGAAGCATCGGAATCGTACAGGAAGTTGTTATGAACTTTTAGAAAATAACTTCCTAGGCTTCTTCTACCTTATCTAACTTTCTCAGACAGACTTCTGGCTTGCTGCTGGCGAGGACGATATAAGACAAGGCATCGACACCCAGCACAGGCGTCCGAAGGTGTTCCAGCCACGTGAACAAAAGTCCTGAAGCAAAAAGGGAAAAAAGTCACGTCGTTTTCATTACTTCCGGAACAACGGGAAAGGCTACATCAGGAGCAACCCGAGGAGGTGTCGTGGAGTATGATTCCATTTTTGGAAAAAAAAAGCACATGGGGTTTATTTTGATGACGTCACGCAAGTTGCAGACTCCATGACACCTCCTTGAGTTGCTACTGACATAGCCTTTCCCTCGTTGAAACTTTGTCAGATTCCCTTTCCTTTGGCAACAGAGGGATTCAGTACCAATATTGATTATCTTACTGTTGTCGTATTGACTAAAGGCACATTAGCAAAATCTATCTATTTGTATATCTGTCCATCTATCCATGAAAAAAGTAAATAAAACAAATAATACACGTTATAGTACCATAACAACTCACACTAAAGTTATCCAAATCGTTGATCCTTAACAAACAACAACAACAACAAAATAAACAAACCATTACCAAGACCTAAAAAAAAAAAAAAAAAAAAAAAATCCGATCGAGCGGTAGGCCTACCTGTGAGTAAATAGAGGTTGGTCTCCGTGTTGAGTCTCTCCCAGGCCGACTGCTTGACGTTGAGTTCTATCCGGTAATTCTTGAGTTGCTTCTTGAACTCGGTGTTGAGGACGGAGTGGTCGACGAGGATGGCCTCGTACACCTCCTTGGGAAGGATCACCTGTTGGGCGGAGAGGCGAGAGGACTGAGGGAAAGGGGGGAGTGCGACTGGAAATAAGTTGCTTCTTTGGGCAAAAGGGTGTTCACTGGAAGAGGGGAGAATCTCAATCTCTCTCTCTCTCTCTCTCTCTCTCTCTCTCTCTCTCTCTCTCTCTCTCTCTCTCTCTCTCTCTCTCTCTCTCTCTCTCTCTCTCTCTCTCTCTCTCTCTCTCCATAAAACACAGGAAAACAAGGCCTTTATTTTTGGATATATATATAGATACATGTGTACACACGCACACACACAACACACACACACACACACACACACACACACATATATATATATATATATATATATATATATATATATATATATATATATATATATATATGTATATATATATGTATGTATGTATGTATAGTATATATATATATATATATATATATTTATAATATATATGTATATATTTATATATATACATACATATATATATATATATATATATATATAAGTATTATAGTATATTTATATATACATTATTATATATATTATATATATAATATATATATATATGATATTATATATGTGTTGTGTGTGTGTGTGTGGTGTGTGTGTGTGTGTGTGTGTGTGTTGTACACATGTATTATATATATATCCAAAAATATAGGCCTTGTTTCCTGCGTGTTTTTTATTGCTTTACTTTCCCTTTCTCGTCTTCCTTCCTCTCTATTTTCCTTTGTTTTCGTTATACTATTTCTACTTTCTTCTGTCCCTCCTTCTTGTTCTGTTTATTCTCCCTCCTCGTTCGCTTCCTCTCTTCTCTCCGTCCATTCTCCTTACTCGCATTTGTTTCCTTTATTTCTTCTCTAGTCCCTATTTTTCATCCTTTCTTCTTCTATTATTTCCTATCCTCCTCCCGATCTTCTCTCGTCCTTTCTCTTCCTCTCTCCTGGTATTCATTCCTCCTTCCCAGCGTAATTCCATCCCCCCCCTGCCTCCTCCCTCCCCTTCCCTCCCCTCCCTCTTCCCTCCTTTCCCTTCTCCCCTGCTTCCCTTGCCCCTCACGCTCCGCTCTCCACTCTCCACCGTCACAATAAAGTCGATTTTCCGAAACTCATTAAAAAGTAACGGAGTAGTATTTTTGCAGCGGGTTACGTGGCTATTTATAGATGCAGGTGTTTGTCGTCTTCCTGGGGATTTTATGAGGAGGGGATTAC
>NW_020868305.1:766867-771359 GCF_003789085.1 Penaeus vannamei
ATTTCAAGACGAAGTGAATCTAATTGTAGAAGTGTAGATTGTCGTGTACTACTTACACTTTTAGAAAAAAAAGGGTAACAAACTTAAAATCAGCCAGTGACCTATAAACGAAGGGTAAACATGACACTGAGGAACAGATGTAGCAGCACTTTGGAAAACAAAGTACACACACACACTCTTCTCTCTCTCTCTCTTTCTCACTCACACTCACTCTCTCTTTCTCTCTCACAACACACACACTCTCTCTCTCTCTCTCACACACACTCTCTCTCTCTCTCTCTCTCTCTCTCACACAACAGCACTTCTCTCTTCTCTTTCTTCTCACACACCTCTCTCTCTCTCTCTTTCTGCTCCACGCACACAGCACTCTCTCTCTGTTCTCTCTTTCTCCACACACTATCACACAACCTCTCTCTCTCTCTTTCTCTCACACACACACACTCTTCTCTCTCTCACACACACACTCTACTCTCATCTCATTTCTCCTCACCCACACTCTCCTCTCTCTCTCTCTTTCTCTCACCACACAATCCCATTTACACACTCTCTCTCTCTCTCTCTCCTCTACAACACACAGCACACACTCTCTTCACATTTTTCGACACATTGTTCACATTGATATCATAGTGAACTCTCATCTCTCTCTCACTCTCCTTCTCTGTCTCCTGTCTCTCGCTCTCCTCTCAGTGCGGCACACGGAATCTCCACAACTCATCTTACTATAGGCATGTTCTGTGAAAAAATAGAATTCGTTGCAACGTAGGAATATTTATTTCACAGTATTGTCGGAGGATTAGACAGCCAGACTAAACAAAAGCATCACATTATGAATAACCGTACAATATTCTACACTCACTCTCATCTCTCTTCGTCTCTAATGCCACCATTGTGAATCATAGAGTAACACGACACTTGCTCTTCACTTACATCACTATATCGGTGTCGTCTATAGGTCTCATATCATCCCTTTAATTCACTCTCTCTCTCTTCACATGTGAGTAAATCATCTAGAACCACACACTTCAAACGACTCTCTTTCACATCTAACAGAATCATCGCAGATGGACACTTCTGTGGTTATGCACTTTAACACAACATTCTCCGCTCTCCCTTTATAGATTCACGAAGTTCTCCTCGCTCGTCTCTTCTCATCTCGCTCACACAGGAATTAATCAATTTTGTTAGTTGAAACGATATGTTACACACAGATAGTGCGATTTGCTCTCCGTCTCTCATGTCGGTCTCTCACACACAACATCAACTCTTAATTGTATGTATACTTTGTTAACACAGTTGTGAATGAATGTCTTACAACTCATAGATTTGACGTTCATTGCAGCTAATTTCGTTCATCGTAAGCAACATACACGTAATGAAATCTAAACACAATATCTTTTAGGTCTGAACCGTGTTCGAAGGAGGCGCCCAAATCCGCCGCACCCGATCCACGGGGTCGAATGGTTATTGGCTCCTAGATGCGAAGGGCGTGGCGTATGCAGAGAGCCCAACGCAAATCTTTTATCAGCTTTTTCTGAGGGAATATGCTAATCCGTGGGCCATGTACTGCAAGGGAAGGAGACTATGCTGACTATGCTGAGAGGTGATATGCTGTTTTATTCTGATAAACGAAAAGGAAACTACTGTGTAGGAAACTACAACACACACATATATATGTGGGTGTTGTGTGTGTGTGTGTGTGATTTGTGCACAGCCGCACACAATGCCTGTTCTCAGATCGCCCATTCCATAAACTTCCCAGCGCCTCCCTCTCGCATTGTCCACCGCGAGTTCCATTTTCACGCCGTCACCGGGAGGGCGAGTCCACGCCCGTAATCGGCTTTCGTATTTCCCGGCTGTTCCATTGTCTTCACTTACCAGTCCCTCCAAGAAGATTACGGGTCAACACGCACACACGAACACACGCACAATGTACACTAATTACTAACACGAAGGTCTCGGGAGTGCGAAATGAGAGGCGACCCCCTCAGCACACGCGAGTGACCGCCGCTATGATCTATATCGGTTTTTATTTACGCACTCTGAGGATATTACGTTATAACACATAGCATAATGAAAATAGTAATAAACAGGAACATAAAGATAACAATAACGACCACAGGACATTCCCTTAAATACGCACGTGCAACCTTAAGAACTAAATTGACCTTATGAATGTTTGAATAAGGTCGCAGGCTCTTTCGCGCCTCCACGGATACGCGCTGCTCCTTCGCTATTTTCCTTGCCATCTTTTCCTTCTCGCTCGTAAATATTACAAAATAAACCAACAGAATCTCCCTCGAATGTCCAATAAATCATTAGAAAAAAAATATAATTATAAAGAAAAAGAAAGAAAGAAAATTGTCATAGATTTCCCTTTGCTGGACAGCTACACGGTACCCCATCGATCAGCTGTTCGACCGGCGGTATTGTACCACGTAACCACACCGCACTTTGTCCTCTTTCGTTCCACGCAAGTGACGATGGTTCCACATGTGCCGCGGCGGGGGCGTATTGCACGATATTCAATACAAGGCCTGCAGAAAGTAGGATAGTGATGATTTTGCTCACTGTATCGGGGAGAATAACATGCGATGAAATAACAGTGATAATTAGGAGAAATTGTGGAAAATTCTTATTTTAGATATGGAGGAGAGAGATACTACGAGAGAGATATACGAGAGAGATTTACGAGAGAAATATTATTACGAGAGAGATATTACGAAGAGATATTACGAGAGAGAGATTACGAGAGATATTAGCGAGAGAGATATTACGAGAGAGAGATTAGAGAAAGAGATTACGAGAGAGATATTACGAGAGAGAGATTTACGAGAGAGAGATTACGAGAGAGATATTACGAGAGAGATATTACGAAGAAAAATACGTAGCGCTGGGCGCTGATAGGAGCTAAGGGCGAAATTCCGCTTCGGCCATTGTCACACACACGCTGCTCTGAATGCCACTGATATTAATGCTGCTAAGATCGCTAATCGGAGCGAGAATTCAGTCTCCTATAACTAAAATGTTAATGACAACAATCATTAACATTGAAATGAAATGACAACAATCGTCATGCAATGTCATACTATATAATATTCGTTATCATGAGATACTCAAATGATGACATTTACATAGTGCTACTGGTATTATGGCGCCCAGTCTTTGCACAAAACAACAACAACAACAAAGACAAAACAAGTAAAGCAATGCCAGCCAGTTAGAAAGATGCCTTCAAGAAATGTCTGGAAGGAAGGAAGAAGACATGATGATGAGCGAAAAGAGATAAGGAAACCCAGTCACAGTTTAGCGTCAGAGAAAAGCAACGTGTTAGATGGAAATGGTGTTGTAGACATTGCTAAGTACTTATTAGAGTTCAGAAATCGAATCGTGTTCAGCATTGCGTCCCTATAAATAGTTACATCTTAAAATCCGGGTTTTATACGGAACAAGTATGGCTGCGTGTGTGTGAGAACACACACACACACGCATCACACACGTTCACACACACACACACACACACACACACACACACACACCACACAATACACACAACAACACACAAACACACACAACACACACACACAGACACACATACACCTCGTCCGACAAATTCAATATTGAACGAAGATATTAAATAAAGTAAATAAAAATTTTTAAAAAGCGAAAGACAAGCATTCACTTAAAGACAAACTTGCGAAATGAGGACAGTGTATTGGACGAATTAGCGAAGGCGGTCAAAACGAACGCAGGAATGAATGATTGAAGGCGTTCAGTTACACGCACCCACTGCTCTTTCCAGACGATTCTGGAAAATATTATGTATGTGTTTGTGTGTATGTGTGTGTGGTGGGGGGGGGGGGCGTGTGTGCGTGTATTGTGTGTGTGTGTGTGTGTGTGTGTGTGTGGTGTGTATTGTGTGTGTGGCGTGTGTGTGTGTTATTGTGTGTGTGTGTGTGGGTGTGTATGTGTGTGTGTGTGGTGTGTTGTGTTTGTTGCGTGTGTGTATATAGTTTATGTTGTGTCTGTGTTCGTGTCTGTGTATTATAGACATCTTAACCTCATACTTTTCACAACACAAACACAAGAGTTAAATAGCAAATATTGGTGCATGGAAAATAAGACAAAAATGAATAAAGTTAAACCAAAGTTACGTGATAAAAGGATATCATATGCAAGAGTATGCTGTACGCGTAGTAGGAACATAGCCAGAGGTCAATAGCGGTAATAGCGTTCGCTTTAATTGGGGAGGAGAAAAAACCGAGCTAATAATGTATACATAACATGTATATACTTATATATATATATATAATATATATATATATTATATATTATATTATATATATAATTATAATTAAAGTACATATAAGAATGGTATTGTTGTGGGATGTTGTGTTGGCTTGTTGTAGGTGTGTGTTGGGTGTGTTGGCTCGTGTTGTGTGTGTGTGTGTTGTGTGCTGAGTGTTGTGTGTGGTGTGTTTGTGTGTTTGTGTGT
>NW_020868305.1:773959-786459 GCF_003789085.1 Penaeus vannamei
CCGTGGCGTAGTGTCGCTCTCATTGTATATTTATATAATTTATCAAGGACAGAAAGACGGAGTTCTGGCTATGAAAGGGTGGAGAGAAAGGGGAGGAGGGAGAGAGGGATGGAGGGAGAGCGAGGCAGGGAGTAGAGTGGGGGATAGAGTGGATAGGAGGAGAAGGGGTAGAGGGGTGGGTGGAGATGGAATAGGGTGGGTAGTGAGGTGAGGTGGAGAGGGAAGGGGAGGGGAGGTTAGGGGTATGGTGGTTGGCGAGGACAGCGTTTAGATAGAGGTGTGGAGGGTTTAGGGTAGGGGACGCTGATAGGAACGAGGTTGGGGTGTAAGGGAGGAGTAATGGGGAGGGAGGAAGGGGAAGGAGAGAGGAAGGAGGGAGGGAGGAAGGATAGAGATGAAGGAGGGAGAGGAGGGGAGGGAGCTGGTACGAGGTAGAGAGGAAGAGAGAGGAAAATACTTAAAGAAGCGGAGGAAAGGAAGGAATGGACAGAAGGAGACAGTAGCGATTGACGAAAGAAGGGGGCGGAAGATAAAGAGATTGGGGGGATTGAGGGGAGAGATATGAAGGAAGGGGGAGGGGAGAATGGAGGGTAGGGGAGAGAGGGGAGGGAGGAAGAGGAAGATGGGGAAGAGGTGCGAAGGAAGAGGTTCGGAGAGAGAGAGCAGAGGGTGGGACGAAAGGCAGAAGGCCTCCGCAGGATGCGCATCATAACGCTTCTCACCTATACTACCTATATTTCGTACTATCTCACCTTTGCTTCGCTTTATATACTATCTTCTCTCCTTACCTTTACCCGTGCGGGGGTTAATAGAGCTTGCGTTCTTAACGAGGAGTTGGGTTATTTAGTTGAAGGCAGCCATGAGAAGGTTATGATTGGAGAGTGTAGGTTAGAGTGCAGGTTATATGAGAGAGGAGTGAGGAGGGAGGGAGGAAGAGGGAGGAGGGGAAGGGTGAGGAAGAGAAAGAGAAGGGGAAGAGAGGATATTGGTATGTATTTGTACTGATGAGGAAGTGAGAAGAAGGAGGGGTAATGGACTGTTGTATAATTTTATATATATATTTTGTTTAGTTAGGAGATCTTTAATCTATACTGGATCTTATTTTGTTATTTTATTAATTACTATAATTTTTTATATTCTAGATCTAGGTATAGAGATTATGGGCTTCATAGAGCAACGGTTGATTGTACGTATTAAATTTGAGATAGCAGAGTACGATAGTGACGAGAGGAGACATCGTAGAGAGAGAGAGGAGCAGCAGTAGATGAGAGAGAGCAGAGTGGGAATAATATGCAGATGAGAGTGATGAGGAGAGTTGGTCAATAGATCCAGAGAGCAGAGGAATGAATCACACCGAGCCAGAGAGAGAGAGACGCACGGTGTAGACGATGGCTATAAGAAGGCAGAGTATGAGATGCAGGGTATCGGTATGTGAACAGAGTACGTGAGCATGTGGAGGAGTGACGGTGGTAGAGGGTAGGACGAGTGTGCATGAGGTGTTCTGAAAGGAGTGGTCGGTAGAGAGGTCGGGGGTGTGGGAAGTAGAAGGGGGGATAGAGAAGAGTAGTGAGATAGGGGATGAGGTAGATTAGAGAGAGACGAGGGAGAGGGAGGAGGAGGATGCAGCAGAGAGAGAGGGAGAGAGAGGAGAGAGGTCGAGCCGAGGAAAGGGGAGAGGGAAGGAGAGAGGGAATTGCAAGAACAGAGAGAGAGAAGAAAGGGAGGGCGCGAAGAGAGGAACAACGCGGAGTAGATTAGGAGGAGACTGAGGGTCACGGCGCGAGAGAGAGGAGAGAGAGAGAGAGACGTCAGCAGAGAGTGAGAGGGTGAGGAGTGAGACGCGAAGGAGAGTAGAGAGACGAGGAGAGAGGAATAGAGAGGAATGAGTTAGCAAGGCAAGAGACGCGGGAGGGGAGAGGGACACAGGAAGGAGAAACGGGAGAGAGGAGGAGGAGACGGCGGAGACGCATAGGAGGGAGAGAGAGGAGAGAGAACGCACGAGCCAAACGGAGGGAGAGAAGAAAAGAGAAAGGAAGGAAGAGGGGAGAGAAGAGAGAAGGGAAGACACGCCGAGAGAAAATCACTGAGAGATATAGAGAGAGAGTGAGTGAAAGGGATAGAAGAGGCGGTGGATTAGGAGAGAAGAGAGGGAGTCAGGGGGGAGAGGGGGATTCAGAGGCAGGAAGAAGCCTGGCAGGACGAGGGAGTGGGAGTGAGGGATATTAGATTTAAGCATTACAGAAGTTGTATATGAGAGGCTAGATATGCGACCAGGTGGAGGAAGCGCTGAAGGGTAGTAAGAAGGAGAGAGAAGATGGGAGGGAAATACAGACGAGAAATGAGGAGAGAGGAGGCCACGGTGGGGGATTGTAGGACGAAGGCGGCGAGGAGGGGGTGGATAGAAAGAAGAGGGGTAGCTGAGCAGAGAGACGCACGTCCATGTAGGTGCGGGGAAGAAGAACGATGACGAGAGAGAAGGGGGAGAGGTAGACAAGAGGAAGCACGAGGGGTGAGGAGGGGCATACACGCAAGGAGAGAGAAAGAGAGAGAGCAGAGAGAGAGAAGAGGAGAGAAGGAGCACAGAGAGAGAAGAGAGGAGAGAGGAAGAGAGAAAGATGCATGAGTATTGAGAGAGAGAGCCGACAGAATAGTAGAGTATAGAGGAATCCGAGGGACGCAAGCGAAAGCATATGAGTGAACAAAGAGAGAGAGGGGTAGATATTGAGACCTACTCGTGTAGGTGAAGAAGAAGAGAGCGGAGCCGAAGAAGAGAAGAGGACGAGGAGTAGTCCGGCACAGCAGAGCATGGTCCGGACTCGGAAGAGGGACAGGAGGACTGAGAGGGGAAGTCGAGGAGAGAGATGGGTGAGTCGAAGAGGAAGTGGGCACAGTAATAGGTTGTTTCTTCCAGTCCACTAGATATAGCAGGAGACTCTGAGAAGAGAAGACATCGATCCGCGAAGGGACTGTATATGAGAGAGCAGGAATATAGGATGAGTAGGGAGAGAAGGAATCCGTAAGTCTACGGCGATAAGGAAGAAAATGTGAGAGAGTGCTAATGTAGTGAAGGTTAGTTAGGGAAGGCTTTAAGGGTAGGGTGAAGGGTCGCCGTATGTTAGGCACGAACGTTTTTAGGGACGACGGATATGCGCGGGATAGACGGCGAGGGGGGGGAGGGAGAGGGGGGGAGAGGTGTAAAATGTCCAGAGGGGTGACTCAAGCACGCCACTGCAGTCTGGTAGGCTAATTGGATTAGACGAGGGGGAGGGAGTGAGAGGGAGGAGTTGGGTGGCGAAGGGAGACGAGAGAAGAGGGACAAGGGGGGAAGACAGGAAGAGAGAGAGGAAAGGGAGTGAAGGGGAGAGGGAGGAAACAGGGGGGGAAAGGCGAGGGAGGAGTTTGAGAAGACGGAGGGAGAAGAGAGAGAGAGAGAATGAGTCGAGGGGGACAGAGGAAGAGAGGTGAAGAAGGGATTGTAGAGTTTGTGGTTGAGGGCTAAGTAGGTGTATTGATTGTGACGTAAGAGTGGAAAGCAGAGAGGACGGCAAGAGAGAGTAGGGAGCGGGAAAATAGAGAGAGAGAGAGAAGAGAGCTGCGAACGTAGAGGACACGAGAGAAGGAAGAGAAACAGTGCAGGCACACTTAGATGAGAGGGAGCGACAGGAGACAGTCCAGGGACGGAGGAAGAGAAGCGAATATGGAGATAGGAGATACGAGCGGGGAGAGGGAGAGAAGACCGGTGACGGTGGGGGGGGGGGGGAGTACTCGTATAAGAGGCGGAAGCAAAGTAAAGAAAGTAAAAGAAGCAGAGGAAGAATAATGGAGGACGAAATTAGAGGCATTTTAAAAGAGACAGGACGCGGGATGGGGGGGGGGGGGGGAGAGGGGGGGGGGGAGGAGGAGGTGGGCCAAATGGTAGAGGATTAGAGAGAGAGAGAGCGGAATAAGGGAGACGAGAGGGAAGGCGCGGTATTCAGGCGTCAAGGCTGAAGCTGGGAAAGAAGCGGAAAGGAAGGAATAAAAGAGAAGAGAGAGAAAAGAGACTGAACGTGGTGAAGTAGGGGTAGCACGAAGGAAGGACACAGCGAGGAAAAGTGATAGACAAGAGAGAGAATGAAGATTCGATAGACAAAGAGATCGAAAATCTGGGAGAAGTTGAGGAAGTGAGAAGAGAGAGGAGCACGAAAGAGAAGAGAGGTACGAGGTATGAGGAAAGGGAGACGAAAAGCAGGACAAAATTAAATAGAGAGAATGGAGGAGCCGGTGAATAAGGAAGAGGAGAGCACGAGGAGGGTGACACTCAAGGCAAGCAGAGAGAGAAGGAAAGCACGAGCAGAGCAACTGGTGAGCAGAGACGCACGGAAAAAAAGAGAAGAAGAGTTTAGGCGTGGTAGAATATAAGAAAGGTAAACCGCGAGAGTGGATGTTGAAGACGCTGTGTGATGAAAGGATGTAGGTAGGAGGTGGGATGGGCATTGGGAAATGACAGAATACGAACGGAGAGAAGAAGGAGATAGAAAAGGAAGTAGAACATGTAGACGAGGAAGAAAGAGAGAGGCGAGGCAGAGTAAGAGAGTAGTAGGGGCGTAGAGGAGTAACGCGGGAGATGAACGAGAGAGCGGGAGGAAGAGAGAGGAGGGAGCTAAGAGAGAAGGAGAAAAGGGCGAGGGGCAAGAGGACGCTAGAAATTAACAGTGTAGTAATAGATAGAGGAGAGAGAGCGATGAGAGTAGATGAGAGAGAGAAGGAAGTAAAAGTAATCGAATAAAGACTCGGATGACAGATAGAAGAAGGAGATAAGATAAACGCGAGAACGCGTAATAGGACGACGGCAGGCGGATAGGAAAAAGGGAAAAGTGAGAGTTAGAAGAAAAGTTGAATATAACGACGCGCGAGCGTGTATAAGGGCGATAGAGAAGAGAAAAACTGGATATAAACGCGCGAGGAAAGAAGACGATAGTAGACAGTGGAGAATAATGTTCGAATAAAGAGACAGAGTAGAGAAGAAAACGGAATAAAGGAACGCTCACAAGCAGGAAAAAAAATGGAGGTTAGGAAAGAAATTCCCGAATAAAGACCCCGTACAGAATAGAGAGAGTAGATATAAAAACCGAGCCGAGGAAGAGAAAACGACCATAAGATAAAAATTCCGAAATAAAAAAAAAGACCGGACAAAGGATAGAGAGAGAATGAATAAAAAGGATCGACGCACAACGAGGAAAGGGTAGCAAGCAAGCAGGCCGTCGGAGATGCAGGTGAGGCCAGACACGAGCCCACGCCCGGGCGGCTAAAACCAACAGCGAGACAGAACAGACAGAGACGGCGGGTGAGTTGTTGTGTGTGTGTGTGTGTGAACCGGGGGCGCGTGACTGCTTCGGGTAATGCTCCGCCAGGATTGATTGTTTGACGGTGCACGTCTTGCTCTCTCTCTTCTCTCTTTTCTTCTTTCTTTCCCCTTTCTCTCTTTCTCCTTTCCCCCCCCTCTCCTCTTTCTCGCTTCCTCTTCTCTTGGGTTCTTTTCTTTTCTTTTGTCTTCTTTCTTTTTTCTTACCTTTTTTTCTACTGTTTTTTCTTTCTATCTTTCCTTTTTAGAGAGAGAGTAGAGAGAGAGGAGAGAGAGATATGAGGTGAGAGATGAGAGAGCGCTTTATAACTCAGAGGTTTAGATAGCAGAGAGATGATGGAACTTTATCTCTCTCACTGAAGAGATTGAAAGAGAGATGTAGGAATACATATGAAGATGATGAGAGAGAGTAGGAATATGATATCAGATGTAGAGAGATGAGTTAGACGTGAGTAGAAGTAGATCATCGATGAGAGATTGAGTAGATTGAGAGGAAGAGTCAGTAGTGAGATGAGAGAGGACGAGGAGTAGAGAGTTTATAGATTCGATAGTTCTTGAGAGAGTGAGATGAGGAGCATCTGGTAATGTAGGTATCACTTTTTTTTTTAGCTTAGTTCCCCCCCCCTTCTTTGTCCCCTCACCCCTTGCTTTTTCTGAGCCCCGCCCCTCCCCCCTTTTTTTCTTTTTCTGCTCTTCTTTTTTTTGTTTTTTGTTTTTGCTTGTTTTGCTATTTTCCTTCTTTTTTACCTTGTGTTTTATTCTTGCTTTATTTTGTGCTTTCTTTAGTTTTGCGTTTGTTTTTCTGTTTTATGTTTGTATCGTCTCTTTCGTTCTCTGTTCTTTATTTTTTTCACTTAAGTTTTTTTTTTTTTTTTGTCATTTGTATTTTGTCTTGTTTTGTTTTTTTTTTTTTTTGTCTTTCTTTTCTCTTTTTCTTTTTTTTTTTTGTTGTTTTGTATTATTTGTCTTTTGGAGAGAGAGAGGAATTACAGAGAGAGAGAGATGCGTAGTAGAGGGAGAAGGAGAGAGAGAGGAAGGAGAAGAGAGGGAGAGGAGAACGATTGGAGAGAGAGGGAAGGAGGAGGAGAAGTAGTTAGAGGATGAAAGAGAGAGTGAGAGAGAGAGATGAGAGAGAGAGAACGAGCAAGAGCAATTGAGAGGAGAGAGATGAGAGAGAGAGGAGAGATGATGAGAGGCAGAGAGATTACAGAGAGAGATGATAACTCAGAGAGTAGAGAGAAGATACTCATTAATACATATTGAGTGAGAGAGAGATACAGAGAGATGATGAAGAGAGGTACAGAGAGAAGAGTAGAGAGTAGAGAAGAGAGAGAGCGCAGTGAGAAGATGAGGAGAGACAGTAGACAAAGAGAGAGAGAGAGAGACGAGAGACGAGATAGGATGCGAGAAGGAGAAGAGAGTAGAGAGAGTGAGACGAGAGAGAGAGAGGAGAGAGAGAGAGATTTGAGAGGTAGATACATTAAATTCACATGATTTATGAATTTTTTCTTAAATGCTTAACTCTTTGATCTCCTGACACACTATCACACATTTTTCTATCCTTATATGTGTTCAGTTGGTTAAGCTGTGGCCTCGTTGATTTGGTTATGTGGCACTACACAACCAGGAGAGAAAGAGGGAGAGAGAGAGCAGAGAAGAGAGAGAGAGAGGAAGTAGAGAGAGAGACGAGACGTAGAGTAGAGAGAGAGTAGAGAGAAAAGAGAGAGAGGACATAGGCATAGAGAGACGATGAGGATTAGCATGAGTTTACGAGTCCTTAGGAGGTTCTAGTAGAGAGAGAAGGGTTGTAGTAGGAATAGTAGTGAGATGTAGATGAGGCGGAAATTTTAATCTATGAGAGGAGAGGGTAGAGACGGATAATAGAGAGATGACGGAGAGAAGGTCAATATGAGAGAGCCTTGAGGATGAAGGAGGTAAAATATTGTTAGATGAGCATTGAGCAGTAAGGGTTAGAATAGAGGGATGTGAGGAGCGAGAGAATACGAGAAAGAGGCAGGCAGAATAGGACGAGACGAGCAGAAGGCAGTAGAGAAAGCAGTAGAGACGAGAGACGACGTGAGTGAGAGAGACAAGAGAGAACGAGAGAGTAGGCAGGAGAGGAGTACCGCGCAGACGGACGTTGACCGTCATCCGAGCAGGAGGCAGCAGACGACGCCCAGATTTTGAGTATCGGCAGAGACCGAGCAGTGATGAGTTGAGCAGATCGACTGAGAGAATGAAGTGTTAGATACAGACGAGGGCTCGAGAGGGATCATGATGTGTATGGGTTTCTTGTTCTTTTAAAGTAGAGAGGTAAGATCGAGATGAGAGGAGGATAGAGTTAAGAGAGAGAGAGTGAGAGATGAGAAGAGGATTGAGAGAGATCGATGAGAGAACGAGAGATGATGCAGAACGAGCTCAGTGATTTTTTAATGAGTAGGTAGGGAGGACTCTCTCCGCCACGCGCGGCCGGCATCGCGTCTTCTTCATTTGCCTCGATAATTGGACTACAGGTCTGGTGGCAGTAGAGAGAGAGAGGAATACCGAGAGAGAGAAGGGCAGAGAAGGAGAGGAATAATTATATTATATAGATAATAGCCGAGAAGAGAGAGAGAAGAGAGGAGAAGAGAAGAGGAAGGGAGCTGAAGAGAGAGGGAGACGTGGAACGGAGGAGGAAGAGAGAGGAGGGTGGGGATAGAGAGAGAGAGAGAATTCGAGCTGAGAAGCTAGAGAGAGCCTATGAGAGTGCGCATATGACAAGAAGAGCAGAGAAGAGAAGAGAGAGAGAGAGCAAGGGAGGAACATACACATTCTGCGAGGGTAGTAGACGCGTAGAGAGAAGGAATTAGCAGTAGAGAGAGAGACGAGAGAGGAGAGAGCGACGGAGTATTGACGATAGAGATGAGTGACGAGGAGACGAGTATGAGAGAGAGAGAGGATGCACAACTCACTTGAAAAGAGTGTGAGGGAAGAGCAGGAGGAGAGACGAGAGAATAAGACTAGAGGAGAGAGGGAGGAGTGAATGAAGACGATGCGAGGAAGGGCGAGAATTAGCTTATGGTCTGGTTTGAATTTGAGTTATTTTTCGCTCTTGCTCTCTTTTTCATGTCTTTCTGTTCTTTTCTCTTTCCCCCTGTTTCCTCGTTCTCGTTTCCTTTGTCAGGGAGTTGAGCATAGGGTCCTCAAGGCGCGAAGCCCTCTCTCGGTACTCACGCCTCGATATTTTAGCTGGGGACATCAGAATAGGAAATCGGAATTTACTGAATAATGTCGAGGAAGAGAAGGAAACTCACGTGGCTAGTAGATAGAGTTTCGATATGAGAGATAGAGAGGATCGAGAGAGAGGAGCAAAAGACGATTTGAGGAGGAGAGCCAGAGGAGAAATAATGAAAGGAGATAAGAGAGAGAGTAGAGAGGATCAGATGTAATGGAATTGGTATTCACTCTGCAAAGTAACTCTGTAATTCAACATCGTTTTTTCTGTCCTGCCTAAGTATTTATACGATTATCTTCTGCTTCTCAAGGCGAGGCAGACCACGCAGCACGAGAGGAGTATCGAGACTCAGTCCCTGCCGCCCTGAGCCGAGAAAATCCCCCCGGTGCTCTGTTCTCGGTGCGTGACCACGGGGCGGGCCGCAGGCTGATTTGCAAACGTTGCCCCTAACGCTTTTTCAAATTAAGCTCCAACCGCTCGCTTCCGATAAATAACGACTCTCTCACACTACGGCAACCACACGGGCAAGAGTTTGTAAATAATTCTCATGACGGCCTTTTGCCTGTGGCGCTAGATATGCATCTTACTCTATAATAAATTCCAAAAGCTCAAAGACACAGACGGTCAAGGCAAGTAAGGTTGCGCATGCCATTCCTCCGACATGCTGTCATGGTAATACTCGATGTTTACGGATATCCGCCGTAAACAAGTTATGTTCGCGTCAAGGGAAATCTATTTTCTCCTAAATGTATCATACAACACGACAACATCCTGCATGACTTGCATTTAATCTGATAACAGATTACAGGAAAACCTGAAAAGTCTGTTGTAGAATCAACACGCACTTCACAGAATGAAAACGTTTATCTCAGCCATAGTTTGTTTTGGTTTTCGCCGTAACTTACCCCAAGACGAGAGAAAACGTACTTGCGTGCCATGGAAGGCGTGAGGAAGCAGCCTTTGGTTCAACACAATTGAACGACGAGATAACATTGCGGTCGATCTCTTTCATCCTCGCCTCCTGGGTGCGCCCTTTGATATCTTAATAAATCCCTAAGAGATAAGGTCGATCCGTATGTGTCCAGAGGAAGAGATAATGCTAATCTGGTTGTCGAGATAGGCAGCTTTATTACTATACCGTACGAGGCCCCTTGACGCTTGCCTTGTAATCCTTAACACCTTCCGAACATTGGTTTTACTGACCTCGTTCGAACTCGTCGAACCACGGGTGAAAAGGGCAGATAATAAAGAGGAAGGCAATTTCTTGTCAGAGCCAAAACGCAGATAAATACTATACATACATACATATATAATAAACTGCCTGTGTGCCTGCCTGTGTGTCTGTGTGTGTGCCTGAACCTGTGCGGGTGTGTGCGTGTGTGTAAAGCTCATTTAAAATTCTACATGCTAGCAGTGGCTGGCCGACACATCCCCGAAACCGAATGTGAATACAACCAGGTGTAAATTGGTGTTCGAACAGACCTCGGAATACAAGATGTTTCTGCTTGCACCTTCGACCAAAACCGGGACGGAAGTAACAGCCGGGTTGAGACAAAGGCATTGCATGTCTAGATTACAATTTCCTCAGGAAAGTAAGAGCTCGCAAGTACGATAAGACCGGAATCTCTCTTGGTTGAGTTACACCATGCCTCTCTGACCTAATAACGCGGGCTGACACTCTAGTCACCTGCAGGCCAGGTGTGACCACCACTTGGTAAATTGCGATAATCTATAAATAAGGTGTAAGAGTCGAAAGTAAGTGGCCCACGGGTTGTCCGAGCAATTGAGGCTGGGCCGCCTCACCTCTCGACCCTCCGCGCGTCACGTGAAATACTTCCCACGCACACTTGGCCACATCCACAGGTGTTCTCTTTCCTCTGGTGAATAGACAAACCTGAAAATGTTCAGTCTGGAATACATTCAGACTACTGATTGGCTATCTGCAAATGATGGTCGGCCAATAACTTGATGTAAACATTATTTTCGGGGAAAATCACAGTTGATAGTAATTGACTATATGTGAGGACAATTTTTCACAAATGTCAGCGGTTTGGGGAAATCCTCTCTTCAATTACAAGGCGAGGTTTGCCTGGGAAGGAGAGAGAGAGAGAGAGAGAGAGAGAGAGAGAGAGAGAGAGAGAGAGAGAGAGAGAGAGAGAGAGAGAGAGAGAGAGAGAGAGAGTTTATCATGAAACCCGCTTCTTCCTCGTCCTCCTACCTGACTGCAACAGCCATGTCCCAACAGATCTGCACCAAAATTCTCAAGTTCTCGCCCTTTCACTCTGCAAGAAGGGAGAAATATATTTTTAAAAGTCCGTCTAGTCGCTCACTCGCCCGGTTGTGTGGCTGCATAATAATCAAGTAAACGCATTATAAATAGATTATATATACATATATATACTATATATAACCATATATATCATAGTATATAAGTATGTATTATACGCGCGCGCGCGCGCGCGCACACACACACACACACACACACACACACACACACACACACACACACACACACACACACACACACACACACACACACACACACACACATTATATATATATATATATATAATATATATATATAATATAGTACATATATTCTATGTATATGTATACACAGATATACCCATGTATATGCATACATATATACACATGTATATGTATGTGTATATATAAAATATATATATCTATATTTATATATAAATGTGTAATATATAAATATATATATACATATATATATATATATATATATTATATATATATATATATATATATATATATATATATTACATGTATTACACATGTGTATATACACTATATACGTGTATATATACATGTCCATGTATATATGTGTATGTGTATATATTTGTACATATAGATATTTGTGCATGTGTATGTCTGCAAATGCACATTTCTATGTACATTTCTGTGCATATAGAAGAATGTGTCTCTGTGTATTTATGTGAATAACGTATTTGTATTAGTATGAGTATTCATTTGTGAATGCGTAATTTGTTGTGTAAATGGAGGTATATGTTTACACGCGCGCGTTTACGTGGATGTGACAATACATGTCTGTTCTTAAACGTATGTGTTTGTATTTGTACATACACTTGAGCCTCGAACTTTGCTTTCGCTTCCGCAAACAACAAAGAAAACCTTATCTGTTTTGAAAACAAGTGATAGCATGAATACGCCCAACTCATGATTCATCGACTCCATCACCTGTGTCTGATTGCACCACCTGTTGCTTTGCGAATTTCATTTTCAGTGTGCGTGGTGATGATGATATGATGGCGATGGTAATGATGATGACGATGATGAATAGATATGATGATGGTTATGATGATGCTATAATGCTGATGATGAATAGATATCACAATTGTGATGATGATATGATGATGAATAGATATCATGATTATGATATGATGAATAGATATGATGACGATGACGATGTTCATGAATAGCTATGATGACGATATGATAATGATGATGATGATGAATAGATATGATGATGATGATGATGATAATGACGATGACGATGATGATGATATTACTATTATCATTTCTATAATAATAATAATAATAATAATAATAATAATAATAATAATAATAATAATAATAATAATAATAATAATAATAATAATAATAATAATAACAATAATAATAATAATAATAATAATAATAATAACAAATCAGACGATCGGGCCACATCGCTGGCTCTATAAGACGATGCACTTACTCTCGGGTAGGCTTAGAAGCTTAACGCTTAAATATCACAATATACCAGCTTCTCAAATTCATTAAAACGAAAAATCGATTGACAAAATGTTCGCCTTAAAGTACAAAGTGTGCCTTGATATATAATGCAAAGGCTTACAAATTTCATTTCGTGTTTCTCTCCCCCCCCCCTCCCCCGTACCACTATCAGGCGTACGAACT
>NW_020868305.1:806515-809015 GCF_003789085.1 Penaeus vannamei
AGTCATGCAATCCCGCCATGCGCTCGCAGAAAGCCGTTAAAAAGATATCATGAGCCCGCGAGCCGCCTCAGCTGATATATTTAATGCGGTAATCTTCTGTGTATTTGAGAGAGGGGCCGAGGGGTGCAGGGTAGGGGAGGAGGGAGGAGGGAAGGAGGGAGAAAAGTTTGATAGATAGGTAGATAGAAGAGGGAGAGTGAGAGAGAGAGAGAGTGAGAGAGAGAGGGGGGGGGGAAGAGAGAGAGAGGGGGGGGGAGAAAGAGAGAGAATGGGAGTGAGGAAGAATAATCATATTTTATTTGACATTTGATTTATCATACGTGACATTCCAGCTCACAAATATGTCAAATAAACGCATTCATACAAACATATACATATACAACCACGTCATCTCACACACAAACACACAATCACCTATGTATATATATCCTAAATAGCTATATATCTAGCTATCGTTTTATCTATATACCTGCGTCTTTATCTATCTATCTATCTATCCATCTATCTCAGAAAACACACCCACGCATACGATGTATCCACACAGAAACACACACATAGAACACTGAAATATGCAAAAACTGCACCGAAAGAAACTGGAAACAGTTGAAAGCGAGGCAAAGCTCTCTCTTTTCTTCGCCTCACTCCACTCTTTTTTTTCTTTTAAATTTAAAGCTTCATTTATAAATATCATCAATGGTTACTCAAGAGATAAAATACTTCAGCCAAGGTTTCTCCTGCTTGTGCCTTTCCAAGAATTTTCTCCTCATCACAATGATCGTCTTTCGTTGCATTTTTGGAAGAGTTTTGAGAGCTTTTGTGGTTTGATTTGGTTCGCTGTTTGTCACGTCATTTTTGGGTTTTCTTTCTCTTTCTATATCTGTCTTTCTGTATGTCTTTTCATCTCTCTTTCTATCTTCCTCTTATAATTTGTCTCTGTCTGACTGTCTTTCTCACTCTCTTGCCCTTATAGTAGGTGTAATTGATAGAAATAGAGACTATAATGCATTATTCAAAGAAATTCAACAGCGCAATGCTAAAACAAGTCTTCCATTAAAGAAAGAAAGAAGGCAGAGAGAAAAAAGGGAAAATCCTAAGGCTTGTTCTCATTCTGTTAAATTTGCATCTTCTCCCAATCCATAAGGGTCTTGGCTGCGCTGCTGATCCGGCTAAGGCAAGGTCATATAATCTTGGCAAACGTGTCGGTGCGTATTTTGAGTGGTGTAGCTATTACACGGACAAATTGCTGTAATTATGGTGGAAAGGGTGGGTAAAGTTGTAAGATGGAGATGGTGATGATGATGGTGATGGAGATGATAATGTTGATGATGATTATAATGAAACTGGTGGTGACGAAGACGACGATGACGTTCCTGCGGAAGTTGATGATGATGATAATGACGGTAATAATGATAATAATAATGTAAATGATAATGATTAAGATAATGATGTGTGTGAGGATCGCAATGATGATGTAAACAATAAATATAATAATGATAATATTAGTGGCAATGATTAAGGTACTGGAGGTACAGGGAATCCTCACTTGCGAAGAAACTATTTTGTACCCGTTCCCTTCCTTAAAGTTCCCCCTTAATGTATTGTCTAATTTTTCTCTATACACTAAACCGAGTTACAGAAAAATAGAATCCCTCTCCCCCTTTGAAAATTCTGCAGACGACGTAAAAGTAGCAACATGTCAACAGGTGTGTCAGTAGCCGCAATAGTAGCAAGAGCAACCTACAATGAAGGGAAAGGAGCAAAATAAAGATAACAAAGAGAGAATTAGTAGAGACTGTATAGAAAACGGACAAACAACTCGGATGATCAAAGAAAACGGTTAGAGCATGGGAAAGGCCGGATAAAGAATAAATAAACGAATAAAGAATAATAAAATGGGTATAGGCAGATCTAGAGGAAGATATAGAGAAATAAAAGTGAAGGAAGGGATAGAAAGAAAAGTACAGTGATCTGATGCCTTACGGCCGAAAAAAGGTTGCGAATTACAAACCAGGAAAGAGACAGAGAGAGAGAGAGAGAGAGAGAGGGCAGGAAGGCAAAGGCAGGCATAGAGAAGGAGGAAAAAGAGCGAGAGAAGATTCAGACCAAATGAAAAAATAAATCGATTAATAAAATCGTGGGTAAAACTAAAAGGAAGAGAAAAAAAGATAAATCGGAAGTAAATGAATGAGGAAGAGAGTGAAATCTGGAGAAGTTGCGAAAGAAACCAACGAATAAATAGCAGTAAAAAATAGATGAAGAGACAAGAAAATGAGAGAATGAGAAAGAGTAAAGAAACTTGGAAAGGAAACGGCTGAGGAATTAGGGAAAGAAAACGAACAAGGAAGAGAAACAGAAAACGGTAAAGATGAGAAAGATATTTAAAGAATTAGGAAAGGAAAATAATCGAAAAAATAGGAGAGAGCGAATGAAAAGAGAATATGTTAGGATATGAAAAAAAGAAATGGAAATAAAACGAACAAACTAGTACGAAAAGAAATCG
>NW_020868305.1:849015-851515 GCF_003789085.1 Penaeus vannamei
AAAGGAATGGAAGGAACGAGAGATATGGGACAGAAGGGAAGCCAGAGACGCTAGAGTAGGGGACAGGACAGCAAAAGCTCGTCTCCATCTGCGATAACAAACTTTGGAAAAAAAAAACTTTCCATAATGGTTAACTTCCCCTCACGCAATTTCCCGTGGGCTGTCTGAGGGTTCTAGGTCGGTGGCGACGTGCCGGAACCAATATTTCTCTCGAATAATTTGCATATCATCAACGACTCACATGTACGTCTATGCGGGACTGGGATACGCAGGAGAGATATCTAGGTACAGATAGAAACCGCCACACGCCCGAGAACTGAAACTATTTCGTAATTATCGGAAAACATTGCACACACACGCTCGGAAAGTGAGGTATGTTTGGGAGATAGGGAAATGCGGGAGGGGAGAAGGACAAACGGAGAAGCAGAGAGTGAGGAGAGAGTACGGAGAAAGAGAGAGATATGGAGATAGATAGATAGGTAGGTAGGTAGATAGATAGATCGATAGAGAGAGAGGGGGGGGGGAGGGAGAGAAGAGAGAGAGAGAGAGAGAGAGAGAGAGAGAGAGAGAGAGAGAGAGAGAGAGAGAGAGAGAGAGAGAGAGAGAGAGAGAGAGAGAGAGAGAGAGAGAGAGAGAGAGAGAGAGAGAGAGAGAGAGAGAGAGGAGAGAGAGAGAGAGAGAGAGAGAGAAGAGAGAGAGAGGAGAGAGAGAGAGAGAGAGAGAGAGAGAGGAGAGAGAGAGGAGAGAGAGAGAGAGAGAGAAAGAGAGAGAGAGAGAGAGACTGTAAGGTAATTGATTTGAGTGACGAAAAGAAAGGCAAGAAACGTAGAAGCATTCTTATTGTTTGAAATATCATTAGTAACATGGGTGACCAGAGGGACTACGACCTAAATTTTACATTTATATCAGAAAATAAACATATGTTAGAAATTGCTAGAAGAGATGATTACAAATGAAGTAGAGAGAGACGAAAAGAACTAGAATTTAACACAATAAAGTGACAAGCAAAGAAATCCTGAGTTAGCCAGTATAGTGGACTCAGATTTGCTCTAAAATCAAACTTCGATCATTAGAACTACGATATTGCAGGTCGACCTTAGGTATGTTTTCATTATAATATAGTACAAAAAGATAGCAAAAACAGACTTTATCGACATTCCGTGAAATATACTGCGAAAATGACATCAGCAATAGATACTTTAACAAAAAAGGCCTCGGATATCCAATATATACTGTTGCGTGCATAATGCTATCAGACTGTCTGCTAAGGTAACGAAAGTTTGAATCACAAACGTTAAATTCAGTGTACTGCCTGAGAGAATAAAAAGCAGGGCGGAAGGAAATGGACAAATAACCTAGAGAGGAATGTAAACGTAAGGAGAATTCGTAATGTGGCGAAGGAAAAAACTGGCTAGAAACTGCCTTGAACCCCATGACGGCATGACTATTATTCGTGTGGAATAAGACCAAATGTTTATATTCAGAGATGTTTTTTTAAGCAGACAAAACAGCAAATTATGTACCACATTAGGAGAAATTAATCATATATGGCAAATTAGAGAGCATATCAAACTTACTGAGAATTTGATGCGGTTTGAATCACTGGAAACTCTTTGGGCTAAATGACCTAAACAAGTCATACAGTGATACGATCATTAAGCGAATAATAGTTAAAAAAAATGTTTAGGAGACGATTTATCAGACTATCGATAGAAATACAGAAAATGGAAATCTTAAGAGGTTGAAATTTATGTGCTACCTGAGAAATTGAAAGGGAAAGCCACAGAACGGAAACAATTTAGGAAACAGAGGAAATATACTCAGCATTACTGACACCGCGATAGAAAGAAAAAAAGAAATAAAGAAAAAAAAAAAGAGAATCAATGCTGCTTTAACGCGAACTGTAGAAATAGGAGTTGAAAATCAATTACATGAAAGTCCACTAAGAGAAGCAAAGACTGGTGAAGATAGGCAGAAAATCCAATCAAAGACAAACCAACCAATCCCCCAACAAACAAACAAACAAACAAGGACCAACCGAAGGATATCCAGAGCCTGCCAGCAAAAACAACAACAACAACAAGGACAACGAAATCCAGTGTGAGGATAAAACGTAGAACACTTTTGGAAAATTACGAACGATGCTTGAAGCCGAAGTTGAAAGAGGAAGCCCTTGAGACCAGTGGGCACTCGCTGTAGCCGCTTTCGGGGAAGGGAAGGAAAGAAAGAGAGAAAGAAACATTCATTTCTCTTTAAACCGAGACTCCGAAACAGAGTGAAAGAAGGTCATGGCTACCGTAAAGAGTATGGAATGTTAATTATAAGGAGGCGAGTGACATAAGGAAATTGTATGGAAAATTATGCATGTAATGGTAGTAATCATAACAATAACAAATATAACAGCACCAAAAGTGATGATGGTGATGATAAGGATGATGATGACAATTATCATGATGATAAAATGATATTAAGGCAATAGAAGTGGTATTTATAGTAGTAG
>NW_020868305.1:894015-896515 GCF_003789085.1 Penaeus vannamei
GTCTTCGGAGAGTCAAGATGAACGTTTTGCATAAGATATAATCAAGTAAAACCAAAGACAAGCCTCCTACTCTATCCATAAGCTTGGGTATAACTTGTGGTATATCAGTATAAAATTAATGTGCATTACGTTGTGCATACATGCAGATAGATACAAAACAAACCAATATACATCTATATTTGTATCTTTCCTATCTATTATCTATTATCTATCTATCTATTCTATTCTATCTATCTATCTATCTATCTATCTATCTATTATCTACTTATCTATCCTATCTATTATATTTATTTCTTTTATATCTCTATTGTTTGTCTATCTATGTATATATATCTATCTATTGTCTTTCTCTCTCCTTATCTGTTTATTTATATGTACCATACACAACGCTATATATATCTTATTCTACTATCTATCTATCTATCTATCTATCTATCTATCTTAGATAGATATAGACTGATCTATAGTGATAGGAAATAATATCATATATGCTGGGGTTTAATATATCTATATATATAGATATATATAGATATATTATATATTATATATATATATATATATATATATATGATATTATTATATTATATATATATATACTATTCTAGTATATATTTTATATATATTATATATATATAATATATATTTATATGTAGTTATATTAATGATAACACACAACAATAGTAGTAAGTTAATGCAGTTGATAGGGAACTAAATTTTAATATGGCAAAAATTCTGAGCAGCACAACAGATTCCTAAAAAGAAAAAAGAAAAAAAGAGAGATAGATAATAAAGAAAACAATAATGTGATCTCCAAAGAACAATTAACGAGAGTGCAACGTACATCCAGACGACCCACCAGGAATACCGGAAAAAAACAAAACAAAACAACAAATATTCCAAAATAAACAAACAAAAGCGATCGAATCCCCATTCCCATTCCCAGCATACCTTATATAACGAAATTCTCACCAGAAATTGGCCATCACGCTCGCCGCGCCTCTGCCGGCTTGGTCCCAACCCCCTTTAGAACGCAATTACAATAACAAATTCGTCACACGCTTAAATAATTGTTCCCTTGGTGATTGCAGCTCTAGGAGGACGGTTTAGGGGGGAGGGGGTAAGGGAGGGATGGGGAGAAGGTAGGGGGGGAGGATACTAGAGGGAGGGAGAGGGATGTTAAAGGAAAGGGAAGGGGAGGGAGGTTGGAGAAGGTAAGGGTTGGATAAGTGAAGAAGAGAAGAAAAGGGAAGAAATGAAGAAGGGTTAAAGAAAGGCTGGCGAGAGGAGGGAAGGAAAAGAGAAGGGAGGAAAGGGAAGGGAAGAAAATTTAGAGAAGGAGAGGGTTTTGTGGAAGGCTGAATAAGGGAGGAGGGGGAAGGGAAGAAGTAAGGGGAAAAAAGGGAATACCAGAGAAGCTACAATGATACGAGGTAGGGAAGGGTAAGTGGAGAGGTTTATGGGACGTCGGGGTTAGGTTAGGGTAAAGGTAATGGGGGGAATAGAAAATGTTGCATAGGATAAGTATAGAAGGAGAAGAAAGAGGAAGGGGTAGAAGAAAACGAGGGGGAGTGGAGGATGGATGAGGAGAGACTGAAGGGGTTGGGGAGAACGGAAGACGGAGAGGAAAGAAGAGGGAAGCTAGGGGAGGGGAGGAGGGGAAGGAGGAGGAGGAAGGAAAGGGAGGAGAGGAAGGGGAGCAAGGAGGAAGGGGAGAGGGTAGGAGGAGAGGGCAGAGGGAGGGAGGCCGGCAGTGAAATGGGTCGTCAAGAATAAGGAAATTAAGGGATAATAGGTAACCGGGGAGAGTGATGAGATAGCGGAGGAGGATGAGAATGAAAGTCTCTTGCCTTAACTTTCCCCTTGATTCTCTCTTCTCTCTCTTCCTCTCTCTCTCTCTCTCTCTCTCCTTCTCCTTTCCTATCTCTATCTATCCTATTCCCTCCCCTCTCTCTCTCTCTCTTCCTCTCTTCTCTCTCTCTCTCTCTCTCTCTCTCTCTCTCTCTCTCTCCTCTCTCTTCTCTCTCTCCTCCCTCCTCCCTCTCTCTCTCTCTCTCTCTCTCTCTCTCTCTCTCTCTCTCTCTCTCCTCTCTCTCTCTCTCTCTCTCTCTCTCTCTCTCTCTCTCAGTCTCTCTCCTCCCTCCCTCCCTCCTCCCTTCTTCTCTCTCTCTCTCTCTCTCTCTCTCTCTCTTCTCTCTTCTTCTTCTCTCTCTCTCTCTCTCTCTCCTCTCTCCTCCCTCTCCTCTCTGTCTCTCCTCTCTCCCTCTCTCTCTCTCCTCTCTCTCTCTCTGCCCGTCATACTTCCTTCGCTTCTTTAGGTTTATTCCTGCTTTTAAGTTTCTGGTCATTTAGAACATATCTCGTCCCCCGGGAATTATTTATCTTCACATCTACTATAGATTAACACGCACGCCTGTATGTGCACCGTCATTTACATGTATACTTATGAGGCACACACACATACACATACATCGCACAACACACAAAAATCTACATACCGCAA
>NW_020868305.1:929015-931515 GCF_003789085.1 Penaeus vannamei
AATTACCCGGGCCATCTTCTTAAATAACAATCTATATGTAAGCCTTGATTGAGGGGTTACACCTAATAGCTTTAGAAACACACTGAAGTGCTCAAGACTCCATTAATCAGCAGTCTTGGATGCTGAGGCAACTACGTTCTAGACCCAATAATAGTCATTTCTTTGCCCCATCGTGAGCACCACGATTGAATCCTCATCAGGTCCACAGTGAGGATGCCAGCTACTGTTTGCCTGGTTGCCGGTGATGGAATATCATCAAAGAGAGAAGCATCAGCAGCATATGCCAAGAATTAATTAGTAATGCCGTCTCACACGTTGTATATAAAATGAAGAGCAAAAGAGCAAGAACACTAGTCTGAGTGACCCTAAAAGACAAACGAGAATGCGAGGTAAAACTATCATCGAGCTGTCTGCAAGTTTTATAAAATCAGTTAGAATACTTAAACTTTACTACCATCAACATACTGCACCTTAAAAATCAAAGCCATGTGATTAACAGTGTCAAAAGCTGCACTAAAATCTAGAGACGTCTTCACTTATGACCCTTGCCTAATGCAGACTGCATTTCATGCACCAATATAAGCAATGCATCATTACAAGCGAGCCCCTTTCTTAAAACCAAATTGGGTCTCTGAAAGAAATGGTCTCTGATATACAGAGAAATATGACCAGCAAAAGTTACAAGACAGAAAAAGGTAACAGAAAAAATAAAAATGTTGGTGTAACTGAAATAGTCCTATATTCAGCGAGTGAATATAGTGGGCCCTTGGGAAAGGGGGTAGCTTTACCAAGAACCAATACTGAAAATGACCCTTGACGAACTAGAAGGCGGAAGCTAATTTAATAGGTAACTGACCATTAAGTTTTATTCAAATCAAAGGAAACATCTACTCCACCATGTCTCTTTAATTCTGATAACAGAAGGCCTGAAAGCAAAGGAATTGAAGCTGGTAAAGAGATGACACATCTTCTAAACTTCGTTTTGAATTAAAGCATTCTGCTTACAGGGTAGCTTTCTCATTCGGACTACATGTAGCACTACCATCAGGCTTTATTGAAGGAGGAATGGATTTAACCCTTGACCCTTAACCACCATTTATGAGGCTGTGGCGCTACTAAGAGAGCTTTCAAATTAACATTGTATTCAAATTTAGCCTCCTTATATAATTAATTTGTTATATTTCGGAAGGACGCGTCCAGACCAGAGATTGTAAGCATACATTTGCCCTTAGGGACATCGTTCATTAAACCATGCTTTAACATGTGAACAAGATGTAGTTATGCTAGGTATAAACCTCATTATGATGACCAACAATAGGAAGTTCAGGGCATAACCGGGCAAAGAGCATTATAAACTTCTCACCAAACAATACTATCAAAAGCATGATAGGAAACATCCTAATTATTCTAGAATTTATGAAAACTTGTCTAGTTACGGTAAAATCTGGTAATGGAAAGTTCAACTGGATCTTTATAAGCTAGACTACGTTGGTCGGAATAAAACTAACTGGCGCGATAAATTCTACATTCATTATCCCCCTCACATTAGTTAATGAAAGAGCCAAAAGATTACCAGTCCTGTGAGTTGCACCACTAACTGCTAACGTTTAACTATATCTGAGTAATTTAAAACAGAAATGTCATGTCCGTCAGTTAGGAACACAAGATTCAGCCAGTATTGATGATGAGCTTTAAACTCATCAGCGGAAATAAAGCAAGATTTTCTATCATTATCTTGAATGCAAATTTGCGGTCAGTAAACAATCATAAATGTCATCGAAATTGGGACTCCTCTTAAGAGTAAAATGTAACAAAAATGAAAACGACTACACACTCTCACAACCATGTATTGATAATCATGTTCATACGACTAGCTTTAAAACCAATCTTAGGGTATAATTTAAAAAGATTGGGCTCGAGTCAAAGAATTTTTATATAGCTACAAGGGTTTATTAAAAATAGGTAAAAGCAACTCATGTGCTCCTTATGCATAAAACCAGAGTTTCAGCACATATAATTTCCAATAGAATTTAATTGAGATAACTGCAAGCTCATTCAGATTCTTGTGGTCCACGAATATTACAATAAAGCAAGTTGCAATACTTTGGACGGTTAGGACCAGGATTGAGCTCTACGTCAGCCGACAGCAAAATGATAATTCCAGAACAAGAACATATATTTGAGAAAGAGTTCAATTATAAAAGATTCTTAGTACACCCTGCTGGGGACGGGGAGGCCATGGCTAAAGCGACGTTCATTGTAATAATATGGGAGAAGGTATGAAGGGAGAAAATATGAAAGGAATGAAAACAAGAAATGCAGAGCTGAGCCATCCTGCAATAGGGAAAAGGATGAATTCAGGGGATGTTAGATACGATGTTAGAGGGTCAACCTCAAGGATACCGTTGGTAGCGAAAATACACATCTGCCTTTGCTGTGACAACAGGGATACCTAGAGCCCTTATGACACGGACACTCCTACGCTTATCGAGGATAGACA
>NW_020868305.1:944015-954015 GCF_003789085.1 Penaeus vannamei
AGTGCGTGTGTGTTTTTGCGTGTGCATTTGTGTATGCGTGCGTGATTCTTTAATGTTGATGTCAAATATCATCCCATCTTACATTAAAATAAAACGATTTCAACTCCACAGACACAAGGAATATTTTTATGATTATTATTGCAACTATTATTATTGTTATCATGAATATTATTAAAATAATGATAACATTAAAGAGAAAATTATTCTTGTTATCAGTGTCTTCCTTACTATTATTATTATTTGTTTTTGTCTTATTATGATTAAAATAAAAGTATTTTTATCAGTATTGCTGCTATTATGATTATTAACAGTAATATCATTATTTGCATAATTTTCATTATTGTTTTTATTATAATCATAACTACCATTATTATTATCATTATTATTATTGTTGTTGTTGTTGTTAGTTTTGTTATTATTATTGTTATTATTATTATTATTATATTATTTATTACTATTATTGTTAGCATAAGCATAACAGCTATCATCATCATTGTCAAAATCATCGTTACTATTATTGCTGTTATTTTTATAATGATAAGAATAAGAGAAATGGTAATAAACATTATCTTTGTAATGATAATGATAATGGCAATGAACGAAACGATAATAAGCAGTATTATTTTTACCGTTGTTATTATCATTACTATTATCATCATCATTATTTTCAATATCTTTACTACTATTATCGTTGTTGCTGTCATTATTATCATTACTATTATCCTTATTATTAATATCTATTATGTTATTTATTATATTGCCAACATTTTCATAAGCTTCATTATCATTATTCTCCCCATAACTGATATTATTATCATCATTATCATATGCATGTTATGCTTACGATTACCTTTATTATTATCATCGTTGTATTTATCATTATCGTTGTTTTTATTATTATCATTGTACTTATTAGTATTATGAAAAATATCAACATTATTGTTATTATCATTATCATTGTTGTTCTTTTTGCACCTGTTATCATCCTCATTATCATAATAATCACTAATTTCCATTTATACTATTATCATTATCACCAGTATCAATTGTGTTATCATTGCTGTTTTTCGTTTTTCCGGTTGTTATATTCATTACTCCCATTTGCATTAGCATTAGGGTCAGTATTACTATTATTAGGATCATTTTGAATAATACCGTTTAGCGTCATTATTATTTCCGTTATAAAAATCACTACATTGCATTTTACGGACACGAAGATTGCGTGTTCATGTACTCCGTGGGAAACACCAAAACTATTTCTCCTTCTCTCTACCCTTCCCTGCCCCTTTTCTCTCTCTCTCTCTCTCTCTCTCTCTCTCTCTCTCTCTATCTCTCTACTTCTACTCTCTAACTAATCTCTCTCTCTCTTCTTCATCTCTTCATCATGCGTCGTCGTTCTCTCGTCACTACCTCTCATACTCTCTCTCTCGCTCTGCACACTCCATGCGCTCTCTCGCTCTCTCGCTCTCGTACGCCCTCTCTCTCGCATCCTCTGCGCTCTTCTCGCTCTCTCGCTCTCTTGCTCCTCGCTCTCGCTCTCGCTCTATCGCTCGTCGTCCTCTGCGTACGCTCATCCCTCTCCTCGTACTCGTGCTACTCGCGTTGGCCCCAGGCAGCCAGGGGTACACTAATCGCATCGTCATAAAGTGTCTCGAAAGTCCTTACATCTTCCAACAGGTGCGTGTCTCTCCTATCAATCAAGACCACTGGCATCAGACGAACTGTACACGCAGATCGACAGGTTGAGACTACTCGCATTAGGTTGGTGTAACGCCTTCCCTTCCCATGCGGTCCATAAGAATAAATCATCGATATTCACAACTAACGAATATTACGCTAAAGACATAATCTTTGAGTGATAAGACAAGCAAACTGATCCAAAACTGAAAGGAAACCGAATATTCTTCTTCTCTTTAAAAAAAGCGATATCAAGATAAAAATCTTGTTGAGCGATGGAAGTATCGGATAAATGCCGATGTAAATAATTGAGATCTGACAAATGAGTATGAATTATATTGCTTAAGCTATTATCTGCATAAGTCTCTATTCTCCTATGAATCCCTATAAGTCAAATGATAAACATACTAATATTTTTTTGGTCACCACGAAGAATGTCGAGTACGAAAATAAAACAGAACAAGTAACTCAATTGGTCTTCGACGTTTGTCGCCAAATAATTACTCTCGATCAAACTATCTTACAGCAAAGAATGGTACGTCGTAATCATGTGTTGCGTAGTCGGTCCCGAGAGAAAGCAGAAGGTGATAGCGGGCGGACAACGCACAAAGAACTACTATCATATTGCTCGTATCTTCATCTATCGAGTTTATTCTATATACATTATCCTATATATTATTTAGTTATTACTACTACCTGGGTTCGATATATATATATATATATATATATATAGGTGTATGGTATATATAATGCTAGTATACATATAGTTGGTACAGTACGTATTATATACTCTAGTATATATGTATTATTATTATATGTATGATAATATATTAATGTATATATAGTATTATATATATTCGTTACTTATACTATATAATGCTCCATTGTTAGTACTATTACTACTATACAGTAGTATATATTTAGCATATAGTATACAGATAGTAATAGTATGACAGTAATATATAGAGTGTAGTATAGTGATATATAGATATAGTATATATATATGTATAAATAGGGTATATAGGTATATAGATAGCAGGGTAGTACGATATATGTGTGGTATATCGTATCTATATCTATCTATCGATCGTACTCCCTATCTATCTATCTATATCTATAACTCTATCTATCTATCTATCTTATCTGATCTAATCGTGGATCGTATGTGCGTGACGAGCCTAAGTATTAGTATATAATATAAAATATGAGTATAGTTCATTAGTTAGCGTAGTTCATACGGTATATTTACTTATAGTTGCTATGATGATAGTGCAGTAGATACTACAACATAACCTACGTAGCTATAGGTGCCAGTAGTCTAGCATATGTGATGTGTGTATCATGATTTCATGCCGTGAATAGTGAGTAGTAGGTGTGTCGAGTGTAGCTATGGTGGATATTATTATACAGGATCAGCCTATTAGTAATGTATAGTGAGAGGTGTAGCGAGTGCGAGCGTAGTAGTGTGAGTGTGAGTAGTATTATGTGTGTAAGTGAGTAGGGTTATATATAGTATACTATGATATATGGTATATATAGATATTATATAGTATAGGATATGACGAGTAGTACTCACTTACTTTCTGTCGATAGCCATTATACTACTCGTGGAGCTACATGTGGTGGTGTATGTAGTGTGTGTGAGTGGTGAATGTGGGTGGGTGTGTGTGGCTGCGTGCTGAGCGTGCTGCTGTGTGTGTGTGTGGTTGCTCGCGTGGTTTATTCCTATATTCTCATACATACATATCACGTGACTCGATACACACACCACACACACATTACAATACACTACACGACACACACTCTACCACACGATCGAGCTCGCAACACACCACACACACACACATATATATATATATATTATACCCTAGTAACCTGGTATAATTAGGAGAGTAATTCGACTTTCTACTGTGAGAGCGTATCGTATTACGCTTTCATCACTAAATAACTGAGGGTACCATTATAAGAAATCAATGAGCGCCGAGAGACACAGATAGGCATGAGAGCGTAAGAGGAGACGAGAGAGAGAGACGCAGACGCAGAGAGAGAGAGAGTGAGGATGAGATTTACATGACATGAGTTATAGATGAAGATAGATTAGATAGTGTTCGCACGTATATATATCCCTATATATGCACAGTAGCGGTGACGTACGTAGGCAGGTGAGTAGCTTGAGTAGTAGATGCTCAGTCCAGACGAGCGCAGCAGCGACAGCGACGACAGCGGCGACACACGACACAGCAGGACAGCGACACGAGCACAGCGAGCACTGATCGATGCGCGAGTAGGGTATAATATATATCATATATAAAATATAGTCCCTATAATATATGTAGGTGTATATATGTAGTGATGAGTGAAGTGAGTCAAAACTCCTTACTACTATATTAGTATATATCCAACCATAATATGAAGATTATACTCTATCTATCACCCTGTCTCATGTCCTACTAGTTACTATCAGTGTCACTATATATATAAATACACTGAGGGAGATTATACTTCTACCTCTACTATCCGATGCTCACTATAGCCATGCAGTCTCGGTGTTGATATAGTGGTAGCTCCAACTATATATAATATTGAGTGAGTACTATATAGTAATATATATATAGTATAACTATATTATATATATATATATCATATAACATTTGGAGCTAATCCCTCGGAACGGAATCTGCATTCACCCTTCGTTTCCACCCGCGGGGATCCTTTATGGCGAGCCGCCACGTAGGACTCTCGGCTCCTATCTCGATCTTTTCATGATAGGTTGATGGATCTGCTCAAGCCACGACTTCCTAGGTCGCTTCCACAGGCCTTCTCCATCCAGGGGTTGTCTCGCACAGAGGACACCTGATGGAAGGAGCCTCCTGCGGGATGCGCCAGTGGCCATATAACCGGAGTTGGCGATCAAGGATTGCGATCACAGACTGGTCCTTTTGCACAACTACCGGCACCTCTAAATACTTCTGTCGAGAGAGTTCATGATCCCTGCTGCCAGGCAAATCCAAGGAATGTAAAGCTCTCTGTGGCTTCAGTGTCCCTGCCGCAAGCACATACCAACCGAACAGGTTATCCAAGTAAGTCCCCAAAGTTCCTGGATCTTGGTCTTAGTCCAAGAGACCTCTAGACCCAGGAGCTTTGATTCATTACTAAATGTATACTGAAGATTCCCACCACTAGGTGGTTTCTAAACACAGATAGAATAAACAACATTGCAAACAAAGTCAAGTCAGTAAAGTAACCTTGATATTGTCCAGAGTTACTCCACATTGACTTTGGACATTTGAAAAGTGTTGGTGCAAGCACAGTCTTGCCTTACTCCTGAATTGACAGGAAAGAAAGTTAGGCTCCCACCACACTTTACAGCACCTTTAGTACCTATATACAGGCTTGCTATTAGTCCTATAATCCTTATTGGAATTCCACTCAGTCTCTGGATCTCCCAGAGTGATTCCCGATACATCGTATCAAACGCCTTCCTGAGATCTATTTAAGCTGTGAGCTGCCAACACAACTCACGGTGGCACTGTACAATGACTCGAAGCACCAGGATACAGTCTATTGTGGACTTTTTCCGGCCTCTATACCATGGTGATGATGATGTGTCAGTGAATCTTGCATTCCCATGGATCCCCTTTCCCCTTCCAGAGACCAGACTGCCAAATGGCAGCCAGGACTGCATGCATCTCAAGCTATGGTTTCACCACCAGGCTTTTACGATTTCACTGGGATGCCGAAGATACCCGCTGCTTCGCCAGTCTTCAGTTTGGAGATCACCCCCTTAATTTGGGTTAGGGAGGGTGGATCCTCACTGTCTGGTGGTTCCGGCAATGGAATCTCGACACTACTTTCTCAGGGTTTGGTAGGCAGGACAAAAGTCATTTACTGAGAAATGATTCTCGACCTTCTCTGAAAGCTTCCTAATATACTGTTCATTGTCCCTTGTCAGCCGTGACCGAGACAGCACACCTGGAACGTTGCAAATCCCAATCCCCTGTCAGATGAGCCAAGCAAAACAGGCTTCTGTGGCTTCCAGTGTCTCCTGCAAGTAAAATTCTGTATTACTCCTAGGAGTTCACCAGTCGATTCTTGAGCTGCATCGAGGGTTTCACGCTTGAAGGTGTCCCTCAGAACTACAGGTTGTCGAGCGCTGTATAACGCCTCAGCAAATCCCCGGGGCACTCTCCTTCCCTCAACGTGTCCAGATGAAACACACTAGGTCGGTACACACACTACACACACACACACACATATATATATATATATATATATATATATATATATATATATATATTATATATAATATATATATATATGAATGTATGTACATATGCATGCATACACAACACACACACACACACACACACACACACACACACACACACACACACACATATATATATATATATATATATATATATATATATATATATATATATATATATATACGTTATCACAATATCATCACAATACGTTTTCCTTATTATCATTATCATCTCAATAATTGCCATTATTATTATTGCTATTGTTATTATCATTATTAATATATTACCGTTTTCACTTTCACCTTTATTATTTTTGTGGTGTTTGGGATATCAATTTTATTTTCAGTGCATTCATTATAAGCATTTTAATTTTTGTCATTGTTATTGTCAATATTATTATCATAGTTATCAGTAATAGCAGTAGTTCTCATAGTTGTAGTACTTGTGATAGTAGCAATAGTAACAATTCCATCACTTGTAGCATTATTGTTATCAACACCATTAATATAATTGTTATTATCCTCGTATCATCCTTATTATACTATCATTGTTACTATCCTCGTATCACCCTTATTATAACAATATCATTTCTAATAACTAGTTACTGATATAACCATCATCTTTCTTGTTACTGCAGTGCTTTAGCTAAGATTCTATTGTAGAAACGATATTAATTGTAATGATGGAAGTAATAATCATAATAATAATGAGGATGTTAATGATAAAGATGATGACGATAATGATTCTGATGATGATGATGATGATGATGATGATAACTATATTATTATTGATACTACAACTGATAGTAATGATATCGATAATAATGATAATAATATTGAGGATAATAATAACAATTACTATAATAATAACAATAATAATAACGATAATAAGGAAAATAGATAATAATGATAATGATAATTAAAACAAAGATGTAGTTGTAGTAATAATAATACTGTTGATGAGGATGATAATAATCACAAGAATAAGAATACGAAGAAATAAATGATAGTGATAAAGAAATAGCAGTACTAATAATTATAATGATAATAATAACAATTATGATGATGATGATAGTGATAATAATGATAATAATCATAATAACAAAAAAAACAATAATGATAATAATGATAACAATTTTAATAAAAATAATGATAATAATGATGATAACAGTAATGATAAAACAATGATAATGATAATATTGATCGCAATAATGATGATATTAAGAATTAGGATGATTATAATAATGATTATAATATTAATAATAATGAAAAATAATAATGATAATGATTATCATGATGATGATGATGATAATAATAATAATAATAATAATAATAATAATAATAATAATAATAATAATAATAATAATAATAAAGTAGTAACAGTGGCAGTATCATCACTTTTTCTTCATCACTATCAGCATCCATTTTATCATATTATTATATCATTTTTATTATATATCCTGATCATTATTAGCATAGTAATATCAGTAGTAGTAGTTATATAAGTAATGGTATTAGTATCATTATCATATTTAGCACTAGTATGATTGTAGCAGGTTTAGCATCAATTTTTATGATTATTTTTCGCAAGATCAGGAAAAAATAACCGCAGTTCCCCAGTTCATGTGAAACAGTTTTCGCAGAATGTGAGATCTGACATGAGAATAACACACACACACACACACACACACACACACACACACACACACACACACACACACACACACACACACACACACACACACACACACACACACACACACACACACACACACACACAACATCCATTACAAACCCTGACATATCCGACACAGCCATTTTTGTCCTGGGCTGCGACTAGTCAAATTAACGAGGTAATCAGACAAAATAATATCCTCATAAGTCATGCCTCTACAAAGAGAAACAACGAATGACTTACAGCCGTGTTTAGATGCCTGAGGACGCAAGAGCAGGCAGTAAATTATAAGCGAACAGGGAGTCTTAGCTTCAGGTTTTCTTAAACGCGCTTCTGATGAATGGCTTCAGGATTTTGTCTTGTTTTGTTTTCTGAATCTCCGCGGTTGAAATTGTTTTGGATCTTCCCTGCAGGATTCTAAGATAGTGTGTGTGTGTGTGTGTGGGGGGGGGGGGGTGGTCGAAGTTTTTGTCTCTGATGTTTTGTTGCTGTTGCCTTTGTCCCTTTTATTCTTGTTTAGCTCTCATTTACATCCTTCTTATCTCCATGCCGATGAATCTGTATTCGTCTGCATTTCTCTATTCGTATTTCTCTCCATTTTCCCAGTTTCTTTCTATCTGACTTTTCTCTCTTCTCTTTCTTCCACCGTCACTCTTTTTCTGTAGTTGAGTCAACTAATTTGCCTCTCGTTTTTTTTTTTTTTTATTATTATGCTCTTTCATTCACATTTTTACTGTCTCCACGTCAATACATCGGTATGCATCTTCATCTGCTTGCTTTTTCCTGCTTATTCATCTATCTATCTTTCCATCTGTTTCTCTCCTCTTTCCATCCTGATTATCCCCAATCCTTTCTTACAGGTTTCTCTCTTCCTCCTCTTCCGTCGCTGAGTCCGCAAAAACGGTCATTCATCTTAACCTTTTTCTTTTTAGAATTTCATCTCTCTCCCATTTACATCCATAATGTGTCCACACTAATGAATATGTATGTATTTGTCCTTTTTTTTTTTTTTGTCTATTCGTCTATCTATTTTTCCATCTGCTTTTATCTTATTATCTCCATCATCTTATTATTTATTATCATCCCCAACTCTTCCTCTCTCACGTTCCTTTCTTCCACCTTTCTATTCCTGTCGCTGAATCAGCTGATTTGCCTTTCCTTTTTACCTTTTTGCTCTTTGATATTTTCTCCCTCTCTCATTCATTTTCTTACACTCTCCATACTTATAACTGCTTCTATCTTTGTCTGTTTTTTTTCTCTCTATCTCAATCTCTATTCATCTATCTACCAATCCCTTTATTTGTCTCTTCCTCTTGCCTTCTCAAGTATCCTCAATCCTTCGTCGCGATTTTCTCCATTTCCTCTCTTCCGCCGTTCCTCTATTCCTGTCGCTGAATCAGCTGATTTGCCTTTCGTGTTCGTCTGTGTGAAGTGTTTTGGTTTCCTTGACAGCATTTCTGTTTATGTCTGGGCGAAAGCAATTCCACGTGCGATTGTTTGTCATAGTTTGCTTTGGTTTGCGTGAAGCCAAAGCAAATCTGTTTCCTCCCCTTGCGGTGTCGGCGAATTCTAATAATTTAATGTGAAATGCTTGCATAATATCTTAATCTAAATGAGTAGCTTGGATTATTTCACACTAATTGCCCGAAGGTTGAAATTAATTTTAGAGTAAGAGATGCCGTGACTCGTTTGTTTAGCTTTCTTCCCTCTTTCTTTTTTTTAATGTTTACGATTCTTTAAAAAATCTTGAATGATTCGCATGTCTCACCGTGAGTGAAATTACCAATGTTTTTGTTCAATTTTTTAACGCTTGGTTGATCACGCTTCGCACGCAACAAAGAACGAAGACAACAACATTCATGTACTTTGTAAGATAGAGGCATAGAGCTCTTGTCTCTATTTTTCCAAATGTGAAAGAGATTCAAAACTAATCTTTCTTACAACAAAGGCTCTTTTTAGCTTTGTGTTCACAGCAGAATGGTTTCCAATTGTTCATCTCTGAATTCATGCCTACCAACTGTTCTTTTGACTTTTGTTAACTGCACGAAAGACTTTTTATTACATAGTTATTTTTTCGGCGTTTTATTGTTTCCTTTGTTTTTGTTCTTTTTCTTCGTCTTAAAAGAAATACTTCTTATTCCTATCAGCTTCTTCGCCGTCATTTGTCTGCCTTCGCGTGCGTTAGGGAAACCCGGGGGAAGGGGCGGGGGGGGGGGGTAGGACGGGAGCGGTGGAATTGCATTGAGTCTTGCATGTGTAAAACAAATTTATGCCTGTTTTCGTGTTTTTGGAATTTATTTACATCGCCGGCCTGGGTGCAAAGACATTACTTTTCCTAAAAGGCTTTCCGTGTAATTTATAAATGATGTATATTTATCTTA
>NW_020868305.1:996515-999015 GCF_003789085.1 Penaeus vannamei
GTGAAAAAAAAAAAAATAAAATGATTAAAAAATAAATGGAAAAAGAAACTAAATTAAATAAAAAAAATGGTAAAATGGATGAAAAAAAAAAAAATATAAAAAATAAATGGGGGGAAAAAAAATAATAATAAAAAATAAAAAAAAAAAAATGGAATGATATAAAAATAAAAATGAAATGATGAAAATGATAAATGTATGAAATAAAATGGAAAAAAAAATGGAAAAATAAAAAAAAATGAAAAAAAATGGGGAAATGAAATAATAATAAAAAAAAATGAAAATAATAAAAAAAAAAAATGTGGTGGGAAAAAATATGAAAATGGGAAAATGATGGGAATGAATGGTAATGGGAAAATGAAAAAAAATGGGGGGGAAAAAATGGGGAAATGAATGGGGGGGGTGTAATATGAAAAATGAATGATATAAAATGGGGAAAAAATCTAAAAAAAAAAAATAAAAAAAAAAAAAAAAATAAAATAAAAAAAAAAAAAAAATATGGGAAAAAATGGAAAAAAATGGGAATAAATAAAATGGGGAAAAAAATGAAAAAAAATAAAAAATGAAATAAAAATGGTGAAAAAAAAAAAAAAATGGGGGATGGAAAAAAATAAAAAAAAATATGAAAATAAAAATGGAAAAAAAAAATAAAAAAATGGAAAAAAATGATGAAAATGAAAAAAATAATAATGAAAAATAAAAATGGGGATAGGGGGAAAAAAATGAAAAAAAAAAAAAAAAAAAATAAAAAAATAAAAAAAATAAAAAATAAAATGAATATAAATGAAAAATGGATGGAATGGGGGAAAAATGAAGATGAAAAAATGAAAAAAAAAAAAAAAAATAAAATAAAAAAAAAAAAAATAAGAAAAATGAAAATAATGGGGGGGTAAAAATAAAATAAAAAAATCAAAAAAATGGGAAATTGAAAAAAATGAAAAATGGGATAAAAAAAAATGGGGGGGGAAAAATGATTGGAATAAAAAATTTAATAAAAAAATGGGGAAAAAAAAAAAAAAAAACAAATGAAATAAAAAAAAAAAAAAAAAAAAAAAAAAATGATGGAAGATAAAATGGGGGGAAATAAAAAAAATAAAAAAATATAAAAAAAAAAAAATAATAAAAAAAAAAAAAAAAAAATAAATGTTGGATGAATAATGGAAAAATAAATAAAAATTGAAAAAAAATGAAATGAATAAAAAAAAAATAATGGGGGTGGATAAAAATGGGAAAAAAATGAAAAAAATGAAAAAAAAAAAAAAAAAAAAATGGTAAAACTGGGAAAAAAAAATGGGGGTGAATTAATGGGGAAAAAATGGAAAAAAAAAAAAAATAAAAAATGGGAATTAATAAAAAATGAAATATAATATAAAAAAAAATGAAAAAAAAAATAAAATAAAAATAAAAAAAAATGTGGGGGGAAAAAATAAATGGAATTAATGAAATAAAATGGAAAAAAAAAAAAAATGGGAAAAAAAAAAAAAATATGGAAATGAAATAAAAAAAAAATAAAAAAAAAAAAAAAATGAAATAAAAATTGGGAAAATGAAAAAATAAAAAGAAAAAAAAATGGAAAATATTAAATAAAAAAAAAAAAAAAAAAAAAAAAATAAAAAAAAAAGTAATGAAATAAATAAATGGAATAAAAAAAAAAAAAAAAAAAAAAAAAAATGGGTTAATGGGAAAAAAAAAAAAAAAAATAAAAAAAAAAAAAATGGGGTAAAATGGGGAATAAAATTAATGGTGGAATGGGGGAAAAAAGAAAAAAAAAAAAAAAAAAAATAATAAAAAAAAAATAAAAAAAAAAAAAAAAATGGAAAAAAAAAAAAAAAAAAAAATGGGAATGGAAAAATAAAAATGATGAAAAAAATGGAAAAAAAAAAATAAATAAAATGGGGAAAAAAATATAAATAATGAAAAAATAAAAATAAAAAAATGGAAAAAAAATTATGAAAAAAAAAAAAAAAAAAATGAAAAAAAAAAAATAATTGAATAAAAAAAAAAAAAAATGATAAATGGAAAAAAAAATGAAAAATGAAAATAAAAAAAAATGGGGAAAAAAATGAAAAAAAAAAGAAAATAAAAAATAAAAAAAATGAAAATGGGGGAAAAATAATAAAAAAAAAAAAAAAAAAATGGAAATGATTGGGGAAAATAAAAAAAAATATGGAAAAAAAAAAAAAATGGAAAAAAATAAAAAAAAAAAAAAAAATGTAAAATAAAAAAATTTAAAAAATAAAAAATGAGAAAAAAATAAAAAATGGGGGGGAAAATGGAAATGGAAATGAATAAAAAAAAAAAAATAAAAAAAAAAAATGGGAATAATGTGGAAAAAAATAAATAAATGAAAAAAACAAATAATGAAATGAAAAAAAAATAAATATAAAATGGGGGGGATTAATAAATGGGGGGATAAATGGTGATAAAAAAAAATAAAAATGGGAAAATGTAAAAAATGGTCTTCGCACTTAATTGTTCCATTTGTAAAAAGAAACTATCCTTT
>NW_020868305.1:1009015-1011515 GCF_003789085.1 Penaeus vannamei
AACTCATGATAATAATGATGATAATGATAATAACAAAGATTAAAATAACAATAATGATAATAATGGTAATGATGATAATTATAGTAATAGTAATAATAATAATAATGATAATAATGGTAATGATAATAATAGTAATAGTAGTGATATAATAATAATGATAATAATGATAATAATGATAAACACAATAAATAATGATAACGTTAATAATAATAATATTAATGATGATAATTATAATATTAATTATAATAATAATATTAGTGATGATAATGATAATATTAATGATAATAATAATTATATTAATGATAATAATAATATTACTGATATTGATTATAATAATATCAATGATAAAGTAATTATGATAATACAAATGATCGCATTAAGAACAATATCAACAGTTCTAATGATAATAACAATGATTATCATAATGATAATAAAGATGATGATAACATTGATAAAAGTGATAATGAAGATAAGGATAATAGTAATCATCATCATCGTCACCATCATCCATATAGTCATAATAATAATAAATGATAACGGTGACAATACCAATAATGATAATATTCATAATAATAATAGTAATAATAATGATGATAATGTTACTGATAAAAAAGTGAGAACATTAATGACACTAACACTAAACCTATATCAATAATCATATCAATAATGATATGTACAAAAATCATACAAATGATTACAATACCAATCATTATTATAACGATGGTAATAATGATAATAGTGTCTTCAAAATCAAACCAAACTGAGGCACTTTTCGTAACCACACCTCCTCGTTCATAAAGACTGAGCTATGGTTGTGATTATGGGTCTTTCATCAAGAGTCTTAACCTGCCACATAAGCGAAAATCTGCAGGTAATGTTGTAAGGCGACGCTAATGCAAAGACTAATTCAGTTTCCGATGTCTTGATTGGTGATTAGGCATATGTATGAATATGGATTGTTTGTTGTTATTGCTGTTGATTATTTGCTTTTCTTTTGAAAATTTCTTTACATACACGTAGACACCTTTATATATATATATATATATATATATATATATATATATATATATATATATATATATATATATATATATATATATTATATATATATATATATATATATATATATATATATATTATATATATATATATATATATATATATATATATATATATATATATATATATATATATATATATATATATATATATATATATATATATATATATATATATATATATATATATATATATAATATTATATATATATATATATATATGTGTGTGTGTGTGTGTGTGTGTGTGTGTGTGTGTGTGTGTGTGTGTGTGTGTGTGTGTGCGTGCGTGCGTGCGTGTGTGTGTGTATCTATATAAATATATTATACACACATACATACATACACACACACACACACACACACACACACACACACACACACACACACACACATATATATATATATATATATATATATATATATATATATATATATATTATATATATATATATACATACTATGGAAAGATGTTATTTGAAAAGAGGGTTCGGAAAAACAACTCGAATAGACTATTTCTTCTAGGCCTGTGCTCTGAATTTAATCTTGATCACAAACACACTCTTTAGACTGAGAAACAAACACAGAACTTCCTGGATGCACCCCTGCTCTCGCCACTTTCACTTTATTGATTATATAACGTGTTCAATAGATCGGGCATATATGAACATCACTAAAGCATTGCGTGGTGTGGATGACTGCTGGACTGACCACCGTCTCCTCATCGCGAAGGTCAAACTGCGACTTAAACCTCGTCCTCGACCATCATTAAAACAGCCAACAAGGAAGAAGCTCAACCTGCATCTACTCAAAGATCCAGAGCACAAAGCAAACCTCACCCATCAGCTGGATATTTAGTTGTCCAAGGAACCTGCGCCTACCATAGACTCCAGTACTTAAGACCACTGGAAAGCCTTCAGAAATCCCACAGTGACTGCTTGTGAAACTGCTATTGGCTTCACTAAGCATAAGCACCAGCATTAGTTCTATGAGAGTGATCCTGAAAATAAAGGAAAGGACAGAATATCTCCTGAAGTTTTGAAATCTATGCAACTTTTGCTTGCATCCCGGCTTCTCTCTGTACTCCTCAAGGCCCGACCTTAATCGAGAATTAGAGAGAGTCTAAGAAGCAAGCAGATGACAATTCGATACCTAACACTTCGAGCATACAAAAGCCAAATCCAAACCAGAATTCACCAGAAACAAAACCAGTGGTGGTCGTAAAGGCTAAAGATATTCAAACCTTTGCCGACCACAGGAACATCTACCAGTCCCCTAAAGAATTATATGGGCAGCGTATGAATGCTCGAACACCCTGAAAATGAAAATCACAGCTGACAAATGAAGAGTACATTCTCCAACACTGGACTGAACACTTCAATCATCTAATAAATCGACCATCCGACATCAACCATAACATTGATCACAGTGTTCAACTGGTGATC
>NW_020868305.1:1016515-1021515 GCF_003789085.1 Penaeus vannamei
GAAGAAGTGAGGGGAAATAAGAGGGGAGGGGGAAAGGGAAGGGGAAATGGAAGGAGAAAGGAAGGGGTAAGGGTAGGGGAGGGGGATATAGAGAGAGTATATTGCAGGTAGTGTTTACAGCACTACATGGTGCCACAATTTCTGTTTATGGTGCCAAGGGTTGGGATGGGTGCTCGTGCCTCCGTTCGCGCTGGTGTCTGGGATAGCTGTGAACATAGATATGGTGTACATATACCTTCTTTACCGTTGGTTTCTTATTCTTCTTTCATCTTTTATTATCATTTCAGCGTCCTTTACTTTTTAGAATTAATTATGGCGCACTAATATGCATATCACAGCTATCCAATGACGATGTGAATGATATTTGCTCACGAAATTACGAAATGGACTTCATATTTGGATGTATAAACCTAGGAAGGGGATTATGTTTATGTAAGTACATAATATGCTTACATAACGGAGAGTCTTGCCAAGGAATGAGATACCTCCTCCTCCGCCACCTCTCCCGCCTCTACTTCAGAGTCCTTCATCTCTCTCTCCTCCTCTATCTTGACCTCAACCTTGACCTCGACTTCCACTTTCTTCTCCGTCAATATCACCTCCGCTCCGCCTCTCTCTCCTCCTTTAACGCCTTCAGTACCTTTTTATCCACCTCTAAATCATCCTTCCGACATCCTTGTCCTCCACAGACCCTCCATCTCCGCCATGACCTTTTCTCTTCTCCGTATTTTCTTCCTCTACCTCTTGCTCCTCCACCGCTTCCATTTCCATCCCTACCTCCTTCTCTTCTGCCTCCGCCGGTATCTTCACCTCCTCCTCCTCTTACTCTTACACCATCCCTAGTTCCCTCTCCATAATCCCTCCTCCTTTCCTACTTCTTTACTTACAAATCTTCGGCGTCACCTACTTCCATCTCTTCCATCTCCCTTTCTTCTTCCACTGTTCTCCCTCTGCCTACGTGACTACCCCCCTCCTCTTCTTCACCTCTACCGACAAATACTCGACCTGTGATCCCTGTCCACCTATGCCTACTCAACCTCCATCTCATATAACCCCTCCGCCACCACCTTTTCCCCTTTCCATCTCCGCCACCTCCACCTCATCCACCACCCCCTCCTGCCTCCTTACCGGCGCCTTGAAGTTTCCACCACTCGAGAAGCTCCTGAGGTGAATGCTACAGCTGCTTGTCGCCTTCAAGGGGATCTCACTCGAGTCTCAGTCGGGGTTCGGGGCGCTCCGAGACCCCGAGACACGCAACCTCTGATATTTTTCTTTTCAGACTTAAAGACGGATAAAATCTGGTAGGCCTCGGCTGAGAAATCGTGCTAAAGGAAGCGTGAATAGCTGGCTACGAAAACGACCTGGGAAGAAGAAAAGTTGGAAAAAGGGTTGAGAGGGAGGGGGAGAAGTAAAAAAATAATAATAATAATAATAATAAAACGAAAGACCTAGAGACGTGTGAAAAATGTAAAAAATAAAGGTAAGCATACAGATAGACGGAAATCTATGTGAAATGAATAGCAACACGAGAGAGAGAAAGAAACAACAACAACAAACAAACAAATTCTAATGAAAATGATAAGAATAATATAGAAGGCAAAACAAGCTAATTACCAAATCTGTGAGTCAGACTACAAAAAGATACGAGCGTTGGCGTGATACGCGCATGGAAGCTTGACGTGTTTAGAAAGTAAATAATTTTAGACTAATAAAAAAAAAAAAAAAAAAAAAACTCCAGCTCTACTGACGTGAGACGAAAACTAAATTGCGTGTGTTTGGATATGTGTGTGTATATTTGTATATATATACATTCATATATATATATATTTATATATATATATATATATAATATATATATATATATAATATATATATATATTAATATATATAATATATAATATATATATAATATATATAATATATATAATAATAAATAGATTATATATATAATATAAAATATATAAATTAATATATAATGTATTATATTATATATAGTTATATATATATATATATATATATAGTATATATAATAATGATATATATGGATATATATAATATATATATTATATATATATATAATATATATATATATAAAATAAATATATAAATAATATATAATATCTGTGGATTTAGTGTTGTGTATATATATATTATATATATATGATATATATATATATATTATAGATATTATGTAATAACTATAACTTATATATATACATATATAAATATATATATATATACTATATATGAAAATAGTACTATATATATATTATATATAGCTAAATTAATATATACTAATTATATATTATAAATACACAAAATAATATGTAATACTTATTTAACATATATATATAGCGTAGATAAGTCTTGTTATAGAGTAGTAGTAAATTATATATATCCGTATACTAGTAGGTAATATATATATTATCATATATTAATATAAGCATATGCATATATATTTGTATACACCAGATGCAGTATATATATATAATAAAATATATAATAACCATACTTATATATATATAATAAAACACTGATATTATATTTATATTAGTAATATAGTACTATATATAGTGCTATATACTAAATATAGATGATATATACGTGTATATAGTATATACTAAGTCATAACGATATATACATATATAATATAAATAATAATATATAAATAATAAATATATAATAATATATATAATAATATAATATAATATATATATAATATAATATCTACTATATATGATAGGGTATAAGATATAAACTATATAATAATATAAACAATATATAGATATAATAATATATAATAATAAATTAGATAGTAATATATATAATTACTATATATAAAATTAAAACACTATATTGTATTTATATATAGATATTATATATATACAGTATATATATAAGTATATATTATAAATATAATAGTATATTATATATACTCTTAGTTCGATAGTACGTTGATATCTTAGTATTATAGTATCTAGAACATATAATTTGACATATATAATTTATAATAAATACTACGTCATATAATTACATATATATATAATAAAAAAAATAAAATTATATATATAGAATATATATATATACTATCTAGTTATATATTAGTAGACTATATAATATATAGTATTATTATATATATATATAATATACATATATATATATTTTACCATATTTAAAATATAATATATAACATGATATATATATATATCTATACACTATACTATTATATATTACATAATATATATATCTATACTATAAATATGCGATATATACTATATATATCATATAATATACTATATATATATAATATAGTATATATAAAAAATATATAATAAATACATATTAACTATATATCTAGTATTAATAATATAACTCATATACTATAATATATTGTTGATAGATGTGTGATGTTGTGTATATAATTATAAATATATATAAACTAAATATATATTATATATATATTTAAAAATAATATAATATAATATAATCATATAATCATTATAATAATATTATATTCAATATAGTTAAATCAATATATATATATATATATATATATATATATAATAAAAGTACATAATATATATTGTATACTATAATATATGTGGTGTGTGTATATTTATATATATATATAAATAATATTATAACGGGTATAATAGGTTATAGTTAATATAGTAATAATATATAATAATAACTGATGAGGCTAATATATACCTACTATTATCACTATTATACAATAATATAATATAAATATACAATATAAGTAATATACTTAGTACGGTATAATTATATATATATATAGCATGGTAATATGTGTGTGTGTGTGTGTGCTGTGTTGTGATGTGAGTAGTGTGTGTGTAGTGATAGTAGTGGTGTGTGTGTGTGTGTGTGTGATGTAATAATATAATATATATTAATAATCTATATATTATACTCATAATAAATATATGTTAGTAAACTATTATGATATAACTACATATACTACATATATATAATCTATATTATATCTATATATATATATATAAATAGTAATAATATATAAATAATAAGTCCATAATAACATATTATATATATAGTCTATCACTATACACAGACACACACGGCTCGCACACAACAGGGTCAACTAAATCTCACACAGCACACACACCACAACACACACACACACACACACACCACACAACACACACACGAATCACACAACACCAACTTAACAGCACACAGCCAGAAAAAAAATTAAAATAATCACACGCACACACACACACGCATACACACAAAACACAACACACCACAACACACAACAACATACACCACACAGAGTGAGTAGGAAGTACGTTGAAGATAATATAACACACACCAGTATAATATAGTGTATATAGTGTAATATAGATATATAATATTTATAGGTATATTACTATTGATATACGTACATGGCTAATTTATATATTATTATTGTATATGTTATATAATATAGTAATATATAGTAAGTATTGAACGTTATGTGATATTATAAGTAACTAAATATATAAAATATACCTTAGTATATAATATCTTAATATAAAATTTATATTATAAACATCATTATACACAAGACACAACTTAGCACTTCACACACACACATAATGCATAGCCACATACACTACCATACACATACACACACATACACATACACATTATCACCATACACATACACATACACATACACATACAATACATACATACACACACATACGTAAACACAACACACCACATCATATATATATATATATATATTATATATAATGTTATGTATATATATATATAAATATATATTATTTATTTTATTTATTTATTTTTTATGCGTCGGTGGGGTGGCAGAGGTGGCATCCACCCGGAGCGACTGCCAGAGGGCTGAACCTCAGGCGGGAAGTCAGGGTGGGGGGTTTGGAACGTCCGTTTTTGCGTCAGGATGATCGGTTGCCTCTACTGTCGAGGAACTGGGGAGGCTGAGAGTTCAGGTGGCTGCT
>NW_020868305.1:1029015-1031515 GCF_003789085.1 Penaeus vannamei
CCACCTCTTATTATATAACACCCCTCAATGTATTTGATTTTCTTCTAAGTCCTCATACCAAATACCTACCGATTCCTATCCCTTCCCTTTACCTCTAGCCCTTAACACTCCGTTCATTACCATTATCTTCTGTTACCCCCCCTCCCCGCCCCTTATTCTGTTCTCTCTTGCCTTCCCCTCCTCCTCTCCTTCACCCCGCTCTGACACACACTCACTTCCTCTCCCTACCACCTCCTGCCACTATGTAGTCTCTAATGCCTCCTTCTCTCCCTCCCCTTGCCCTCTCACTCCTTCCCACTTCCCATCCCTGCCCCACTCTCCTAACCCTCCCTCCATCTCACTCCTCCCCACTCTCCATCCCTTCCCTTTCTTAACCCCTTTCCTCCTCTCCCCTCCATCTCACTCTTCCACCTCCTTACCCCAACCTCCAACCCTCCCCCTACTTTCTTATCCCCCTCCCCTTCCCCCTTCCTACCTCTCTCCTTCTATCGTCTCAACCCCTTCCCCTTCCCTCCTCCATCCTTCTTGCCTCCCCTCCCCTCCCTTCCCTCCTTCCTTAGCCCCTTCCGTTCCCCCCCTCCCCTCTCTCCTCTTTTTTATCAGAGTTCCTTCAGTGCAGAAAGCGAACCCGTGAATTCTAATGGGCTTCATACTATAAGAAGAAAAATATGCAAAATTGTAGACTATCTGGATTAGCGTCTATTTTTCTCTTGCTTTATTTTTTGTTCTTTTTTTGGACGACTATAATTTTTCATTCCTTTGATGTCTTACTTTGCTCTTTTTTTAATGTGGGTTGTTTTTGTTTATCATTGTCGTATTCCTGATTCCCTTTGTGTTTTTGCTTTCTTCTTATAATTCTTTCTTCTTCTTCTTCTTCTTCTCTCTCTCTTCTTCTCTCTCTCTCTCTCTCTCTCTCTCTCTCGTCTCTCTTCTCTCTCTCTCTCTCTCTCTCTCTCTCTCTCTCTCTTCTCTCTCCTCCTCCTCTCCTCCTCTCCTCGCCTCACTTTCTTCTCTCTTCCCTGAAATTCCCTCCTTCTCCTCTTTCCTCTCCCCTCTTTCCTTCCCCTTCTTTCCTCCCGTCTCCCCTCGTTCACCCATTCGTCCTCCTGATTAGCCCCATCTTATCGATAACCTTAAACAAGTCATTATCGGTCGAAGATAAATTTCTCCTTCCAATTTTCTTTGCTCAGATTTGCCACATTTCTTGTTCCCATTTCCGCTTTTAATGCCCTGATCGATCTCTCTCCCCATCCGCGCATCCCCGGCACGGCATCCCATCATCCACCTGCCGCTATGCATATATACATGTATACTTTAACCTCATTTTCCTCCTGCAATATTCGCAACGCAAGGCATCAGCGCTTGCAACGTTGCTAGGCCCCATCATGCACGCTATCATGCGAGGCATTATGCATGCAGCGGGACGATCATTAACAGCGCGCCGTGATGACGATATCAGAGAAGAGGGGAAGAAGTTTTGATAAGTTCTTGGATAGACACGTCGTCGTCATCGTTTTAATTTTATTTTCTTGTTATTTATTCATACGTCTTTTTTTTTTTTTTTTTTTTTTTTTTTTTTTTTTTTTTTTACTGTGTTGCAATATCGCTCTTAACTTCTTCATCTTCATCATCATCATCATAGTTGTTTATCATCAGTATTGTTTATATCATCACTATTATTTTTATTGTTGTTATTATCATCATTAATGGCATTACTCTTACTCTTGTCATTACTCTTGTTATTATCATTCTTTTTCTTCTTCTTGTTCTTCTTGTTCTAGTTGTTGTTCTTCGTTTTATTATTATTATCATCATTATTGTTACTGTTTATATCATCATCATTATCATCATTATTATAATTGCTATTATCATTATTATCTTCATTATCATTCCATTATTTTTTGTTGTTATTATTATTACTATCACCCTCATCATTATCATTACTATCATCATTATGATTGTTACTCTTACCATTACTATCAGTATTATCATCAATATCATTATCGATATTATAATTGTCATTACTATCGTTATCATTCTTATTATTAGTTCTATCACTGCCATTACCATCACTATTATCATTATCACATTTATCATCATTGTTGTTTTTATTGTTATTACTATCATTATCATCGTTAGTGTTATTATGATTATGATTATCATTTCATTATCATTATCATTGTTATTATTATTATTATCATTATTATTATTATTATTATTTTATTAATTATTATTATTAATTATTATTATTATATATCATTATTATTATGTTATTATCATCATCATTATTATTATTATCATTATCATCATTAGTATTATTATTGTCATTATCATCCTCATCATTAGTATCTTCATCATCATCATTATCATCAATATCATCATTATTTATATCATTATCATTATCCTCATTGGAGGTGAGAGAGGGGAGGAGAAAAAAGAAAAGGTAGAAGTTACCGAAAGGAATAAGAAGGAAACGAGAATGGAAAGAGAGAGTAAAGGA
>NW_020868305.1:1036515-1039015 GCF_003789085.1 Penaeus vannamei
ATGAACAAAATTAAAGGTTGCAGGGTGTCGGAGTGAGGAAGAGAGAAGGGGAGAGGAAAGGGGAGAGAAAAGGGGAGAGAGAATGAAATACTCGTAAAACATGGTTACAAGAGGGAGAGGGATGATAGAAGAGACAAGTGGTAGTGAAGAGAGAAAAGAGAATTAAAGATAGACAATAAAAGAGGGCATATAAAGCGAAGGATGGGAAAATGGGTGACGTGTGGCAGATTACTCGGAAGGGAAGGGAGGAAGAGAGGGAACACAATGAAAAGGGGGAAGAGATAAGGGTGATTAGGTAGAAAAAGGGATTAAGAACAATACTAAGAAAGAAAAGGAAAAATGGAGGTAAAAAGAATAGGAAGGAACTAAATGAGCTCGGAGGGATGACGTAGAAAAAAGAAAGAAGGAAAAAAAGAAGAGAGAGAGAGAGAGAGGGGGGAGGAGGGAGGAGAGAGAGAGAGAGAGAGAGAGAGAGAGAGAGAGAGAGGAGAGAGAGAGAGAGAGAGAGAGAGAAGAGAGAGAGAGAGAGAGAGAGAGAGCATATAGACCCAAACACACACACACACACACACTCACACACACACACACACACACACACACACACACACACACACACACACAGAGCACACACACACACACACACACACACACACAGAGGCACACACACACACACACACAAACACACACACAGACACACACACATACAGGCAGAAAGGCAAACAGACAAGAAGACAAAATGACGGATAGAGCGGGGAAGACATAAAGTGAAATAAAGATTGAGAGAGAGGGAGAGAAGGGGACGGTACGAGAAATGGACATGAGCATCGATAAAGAGCAAGAGTGACATTTAGACAGACAGACACAGACACAGAAAACACAAGGACAGAAAGACAGACAGACACAGACACAGAAAACACAAGGACAGAAAGACAGACAGACACAGACACAGAAAACACAAGGACAGAAAGACAGACAAACAGGCAGACAGACACAGACACATAGCTAAAAACAGAGATATAAACAGCAACAGTGTCAGAGACAAAAGACAGAAAGCGATAGACGGTAGATAAATAATATGATAATAAAAAGATAAAACATAAATATCAAAATAAAAGATCAATAGACAGATAAAGAGGGTCTAAAAAGACAAAATGATGAAACGCAAGCATCAAACGACAGCCGATGCAAATACAAACCAAAAAGTGGGGAGAGAAAAAGAGGGTGGAGAGGTGAGGGCAAGTTAGAAAGCGCCGTTGAAATATGGATCCTGGCATATGTAGTGCTGTTGCTGCTACGGTTTAAAGATGCGTGGTTAAGTCATGCCATAGTATAAACGATGTACGTGCTCAGTTGGTGTGATTTTTAAGCAGAGGTCATTACACGTACTGACACATGCGAATAGGTAAGCGTACGTAAAAATAGGCAATGGAAGACTTACGTTTCCGCAGATCCGCACGAATGTACGAACGTATGCGTGTGCGTGTGTATGAGTGCGTTGGGCGTGATATTAGGACTAAATTTATGGTGGGTTGTCATGAGGCTGCACTTTTTGTAACACGAAAGGTAATATGTGATTTAAATAAAGATTCTCTCTCTCTCTCTCTCTCTCTCTCTCTCTCTCTCTCTCTCTCTCTCTCTCTCTCTCTCTCTCTCTCTCTCTCTCTCTCTCTCTCTCTCTCTCTCTCTCTCTCCCTCCCGCTCCTTCTCTCTCTCTTCTTGCTGTTTCTGTATACTAATACAATTAAAACAAACAACACTCCATGTCCACCAGTACTCTGTAAACAAATGCCCTAAAATACACTGATCTCGTAAGTGGATAAGCAAAGGCGAGGATCCAAAATCTAGTTTCAACAATACCTTCGTCTAAACTAATATCCAAATTTCCAAAGAGAATAATATAAGCTCTAGGTAAAGTTCACACGAATTTCTCCTCTAAGCTGCAGATGGCAGACGCACAGGTTGACAGGCAGGCACAAGTGTTCCTGAGAAAAACAGCGAGTCGAGACAGAGGGTCTGCCAGCCCCGAGAAGGCCCGAAGGGACTCGCTGTTCAGGGAGGGAATTAGGTATTTTGTCCGCGCCAGGGCAGCGGGCCTAATCTCGTGTCAGGGCGCCGGTATTTGCGCCAGTTTCACTGTGTAATTTAATTCGGTGATCTGTATGAAAGGGTTTATTTGTAGATGCATACACACACATATACATGTATACATAAACATATATATATATATATATATATATATATATATATATATATATATATATATATATATATAATATATATATATATATATATATATATATATATATATTATATATATATATATATATATTATAATATAATATATATGTATATATGTATATACATAATATATATATATATATGTATATATATATATATATATAATATATATATATATACATATATATATATGTATACATATATATTATATACATATATATATATATACATATTATATGTATATATATATGTATATAATATA
>NW_020868305.1:1065564-1073064 GCF_003789085.1 Penaeus vannamei
CGTCACGCCATCTTGTTATTGGTCTGGCCTTTGGCCTCTTTATATTATCTATAGTCCAGTCTGTTACTCTCTTTGTCTATCTGTCGTCTTGTCTCCGACATATATGCCCTGCCCATTGCCATTTCTTCTTTTTGATGTTCCCGAGTATAATTTCCACTTTTGTCTATTCCCTGATCCACGTCGTCCTCATCCGATCTCTTAGGCTAATTCCCAGCATTGACCTTTCCATCCCTCTCTAGGCATTTATTAGTTTCCTCTCCAGTAATTTGGTTGCGGTCCATGTTTCTGATCCATAGGTCATAACTGGGAGGACGCATTGGTTAAAGACTTTTCTTTCTAAGCATACTGGGAAGGAACCTCTTAGTATATTACTGTCTGCCGAAAGCGTTCCAGCCTAAACTGATGCGTCGCTTTATTTCCTCTTCGCTTGATGTGTTAGTCTGTACGAGTTGCCCTAGATATATATACTTTACTACCTCTAGCACTTCGCCTTGTACATGTATCTGTTCGGATTGAACTCTACTGTTGAGACCCTAGTCTTTTTCTTGTTTATCCTAAGTCCGATTTTTAGACTCTATCTGTTCAGATCGTTTATAATTGCTGCTTTTCATTTGCTGATTCACTGAAGAGAACAATATCATCTGCAAATCTTAGATTTTTTAAGTATTCGTCTTATATTTTGATTCCCTTTCCTTCCCATTCTCGTTTCATGAATATTTCTTTGAGGTAGGCTGTAAACAGTTTTGGTGAAATGGTGTCGCCCTGTCTAATGCCATTTTTAATTGGTATTTTATCGGTTTCCAATAGTTTACAATATACCTCCTCTACTCCTTGTTGCCGAAAAGCACCTAATACTGCTGGTATCTGTACAGAGTCAAATGCCTTTTCATAATTGATGCATGCCATACACAGAGGTTTCCTATATTCGTTTATCTTTTCTCTTATTTCGATGAGCGTGTGGATGTGGTCTGTCGTTAAGAATCTACTGCGGAAGCGTGCCTGTTCTCTATGATGGTTAGAATCCAGACTGTAGGAGATGCGAGCTTTAATTACTTTTGTTGGCAGTTTGTAACTGAAAGAAGGCTTATGGATCTGTAGTTTTTAAAATCATTTTTATCGCCTTTTTATGTAACACAATAATTGTTGCATTTTCCAGGCTTTCGGCGTTTTTCCATTGAGAAGGCATTTGTTAAAAAGATTGGCCAGTTTCACTGTTGCAATTACTCCTGCATCTAATATACGGCGTTTCCCCTCTCTTCATGCCTTTAAGCGCTCTTTCTATTTCTTTTCTTATGATATTAGGTACGTCTCTAGTTAACGCGTTTGCTTCTATCTGTGGCTATTCATTTGAGTTGTATAGATCCCTGTAAAAGTCTTCCACTATTCATGATTTCATTCTTGTTACATGTTACTTCTCCATCTAGTTTATTTATTGCATACATTTGATTTCTTCCCATTCCTAGTCTTCTTTTAGTTGCTTTCATGCTAGTACCTAAAATCACTACTTCATTTATTATTAGGGTATTGAATTTCCGTACATCTTCCCTCTTCTTTTTATTTATGGTCTTTGTTAGTTCAACTAATTCTATCTTGTCCCTGTTTGACGATACTTTCATGGCCCTAAGTTTCTGCATAAGCTGTTTAGTTTCTACCGAGAGCTTGCTAGAGCTTTGCTTGTCGTTCTTGCCGCCTACTTCAAGTGCAGCTTCCTTTATTATGTCATTGAACTGTTTGTTAATTTGGTCGATATTGAGACCTTCGTCTCTGAGAAGTGTATATCTGTTTTGGATGTTAAGGCTAAACTCTATTGCTCTGATCTTCAAGTTCGCTAAATTTGACTGCGGTTTACATATGAGTTTGTTCCTTTCCCTTCTGAGATGCACTTTAATTTCGCCTCTTACCACATTCTATGGTAGCTGTCAACATTTACTTTATTAAAAAATTCTAATTTTTGTTTATTATATTGCGCCTATTTGAAATTATTAAGTCAATTTCGTTTTTGACGTCAGATGGCGACTTCCACATACACTTATGTTCTAGTGCTTTTTTGAAGAATACATTCATGATATTAAGTGATCGAGCCTCTGGAAAATCGACTATTGAACGATCGAGCCTCCGCAAAAAAGACTAGCATTGACCCCTGTCGTTCCTAGTGCTTACTCCAGACGGACAATAGGCTCCACAGCCAGACGCCCCGCTTTATTGGGGCAACGTCGGCAGGGGAGGGAGAAGTAGCAATAGCCATCTCCAACCGACTTCAACCTTCGGTAGTAAAGGTGTCTCCAGTTGATGAGCATATGGCATTGAGACTGAAGCACGCTTGTGGCTTTGTCTCTTATTGCTGTGTATGCTCCTACCAATGTGTGTAAACTCGATGTGTAAGAGGCGTTCTATGCCAAACTCACATCTGTGAGACAAATGCCCCCGTCGAGACATTCATATTGTACTGGGCGACTTCATTGTGGTATCCGGCTGTGATCGAGTTGGCTATGAGATGTCTGTCAGTCCCCATGGCTCGGGAGCTGATCTCGGGAGTGAGAACAGCCTCCTATGGAATTTTGCTAGGTTCCAGAAAATGAGGATTTCTGGCTCCTGGTATCAGCGCTCCAATCCGCATCACTGGACTTGGTACAGCAATATGGGTAATGCCAAGGAGATCGATCACATCTTTGTTAGCACTCGCTGGAGGATCCTTCAGAATGGCAGGGTTTACAGGTGTGCTGAGTTCTGTGGCACTGGCCATAGATTGCGCAGTGGCCACTCTAGGGTGTTTCACCTTTACAGAATGGGTGAAGAGGAGTGTGTGTGAAGGTTCACCACACCAGTGTCTGATCGGTTAACAGTGCTTGAAAACCTGACAGACCCTGTAGTCCTATGGAATTCCTTCAAGCGTGAAACACTTGATGTAGCCCAGGGCCCGGATTCACTAACGCACTTACGATGGTAAAATCACTGGTAACTATAGTTACCATGGTAAACAGACAGCAGTGGTATTCACTAACAACTTACCATTTGAGTTACCATGGTAAATTTTACCAGTGGTCAGAGTACTGGTATGTCACCTGGTAAATACAGAGAAATCGTGCTCTTCACGTGTTTTTCTGTTCATAAGTCAATATCTAAGGTAAGCTTTTAGGTTGTTTATGTAAGTATTATGATTGGAACAATGGTAAGCATTTAATAGCGCATGAACAGGGCAAAATTATGCTACTTTCACATGAAATCAGGATGAATAATAACCCTGCGAAATTTCCGGGAGACATAGGCCTATAGCCCAGTGTGAATATTACGTATCATCGGTAGATAAATGAATCCTAAGATATGTTTCTCATGTAATTAGTTATCAATTAAAAATAAGAGAAACTTAATGCATAAATTGGTAACAGCGTAAAACTATAGTACCAGCAGCTACGAACTGATAAGAGCAACACTTTCTAAACCGAGTTTGGACAAGCTCCGTGACTGACGATAATTAGTGACGAACATGTTTGGGGACAAAGGAAAATGAACATTATCTTAATCAGGGGTTCAGTTGATCTTGAATTCTTTGCTCCGAGGCTAAGAACTGCACCGCTCGCTGCTTAAAACAACGACCGTTAAAGCCTGAGCAGTGTTGCTAATCCACACGAAGGCTGTACTATGTGTCAAGCCTGAAAAAGTTAACACTTAAACTCAAATACTTTTACAATATATTTTCTTTAATTAATAGATCTACGCCAGCATCTTTACAAGGCCTAATATTTTATCCTAGATGTATAAGCAGTGTACCTAAATCTGACACACCGATTGGCAACTCTGATACCTTGGCGCGTTTTTAAAACCATACTCAAAACAAACGGGCATAAAATAAAACACTATTACCAATATGTATTTCCATATATACAATTATATGAAGATCATAATAGAAGTCACTGAATGTAATATAAAGAAGGAAATGTTTGAAATACTGAAAAAATCTGCCTTCAATATTATATATATATATATATATATATATATATATATATATATATATATATATAGGCTACACACACACACACACACATACACGCACGCACGCACGCACGCACACACACACACACACACACACACACACACACACACACACACACACACACACACACACACACACACACACACACACACTTATTTGAACTTGTAGATATGCTGACTCTCATGATGTGTATTTAATGCAATTGCAGAATGGAGCTTTTATGGGCACTGGAACATGACCGACTAAGGAGAGAAAGGGTGTTCAAAGACAGACTTAACCCTCTGGCAGTTAGTGATGCCCATCTGTTAAGGTATTGAAGAAGTGGCAATTTCTATGAAATATGTTATAAAAAACTATTAAATTTCGGAGATTAAGAAATGTCATTTCGCTGACCAGTGATCTAAACCTAATATTTTACAGATACTACAGGTTCCCTCGCAATGATATTCAGTGGCTGTGCGAAAGCATCGGGGCCCATATTTCAAGACACACCAACAGGTCCCACTCAGTACCTGTGGCCACACAAGTGCTGGTTGCCTTGCGATTCTACGCAAGTGGCAGCTTTCAGAGTGTGATAGGGGACTCTGTTGGAATTAGCCAGTCCAGTGTGTCTCGCATCATAAATGCTGTGACTGATGCTATTTTTAACATAGCTCAGAGGGACATAAAGATGCCTCGTAGGAGGGAAGAAATTCAGAAGATCAAACAGGACTTCTTCGCAGTTTGTGGCTTCCCAAACGTGCTGGGGGCCATTGACTGTACCCACATTCCAATCAAAGCTCCAAGGCAAGAACATCTTTATCTAAATAGAAAGAGGGTCCATTCTTTAAATGTTCAAGTAGTATCGGATGCAAGTTCGAGAATTTTGAGTTTTTCTGCAAAATTCCCTGGAAGTGTGCATGATTCCTACATCTGGAATGACAGCATTTTGCGTCGACACTTCCAAGAACAACAGTTCGGGCACTCATACTTACTTGGTAAGTATATAGATAGATAGATAGAGATATACATATACATATATACATTTGTAAAGTCATAGATATGTACAGTTGACCAAGTACTTTATTGTTGCCTTGCAGGGGATTCAGGATATCCTCTTGAAACTTGCCTCATGACACCTCTGGCAGAAACAAGAACGGCAGCAGAAGTACGCTACAACAGTAGCCATGCTCGCACACGAGCAGTTATAGAACAACTTTTGGGGTGCTGAAAAGTAGGTTCCGCTGCTTGCATAAGTCAGGTGGTGCACTCCAATATACGCCAGAAAAGTGTGCAAAAATTGTAGCTTGTTGCATGCTTCTGCACAATATCTGTGTCAAAAGAGGCATACCTTTCCAAGACATCCTAGAAAATGACGACCCACCCGAGGAAGCAGTGATGAATTTCATTCCTGAGAGAAGTGCTCAGCAGGAGAGGGTGGCATTAATAAATGGCTCATTCTGATTTTCTAGTCGTATGGGAGACTTTTCTTTGGCATTAATGAGTTTGTTTTTAAAGTGGATTTGACTTTGAGGAGTTTTTCATATTTATGTCTTATTTTCTACCAAAGATGGTTATATGTTAGTTGAGTTTGTATTCTATAGCTTTTCCCGTAGCAAATTTTGTAATTCATATGGAAAGGATTAATTTTGGAATGTGCAAATATATCTGTGTAAATAAATACGCTTGTGAACCAATGGTTATGCCTGTTTTTCTTGTGTGACAATGTTTCCTTTAATATATATATATATATATATATATATATATATATATATATATATATATATATATATATATATATATATATATATATATATATATATATATATATATATATATATATATATATATATATATATAACAAACTAATATGCAATGCCACATATTGATAAGGAAAAGTATGGATGCCACGTTTAAATTTCAAGGATTTGCTGTGACCTAAGGCAAAGGCACTATTATTTCAACATTTATTAACATCTGACAAGCCATAACAAAAGACCAATAGAAAAATAAATAAGTCGTGAAAGAGAGGGAGAGGGAAACAAAGAGAGGAAATGACGAAGAGAGAGAGAGAGAGAGAGAGAGAGAGAGAGAGAGAGAGAGAGAGAGAGAGAGAGATTGGCAATAAAAGGAAGGCCACACAAACACACGGAGAGAGAGAGAGAGAGAAAGAGAGGGGGGGCAGTGGAGGGAAAGGATGCAAAGAGTACAAAATTTCACAATAAATACACATTATGGTTTCTTGATAGTCCTCAAAATGCTTGTAAACTCAAGTAATGTTGCATTAATATTCTGAAGAGCTGTTGTCTGGCCCTCCAGGGCATTTCGAATACCTCGAACCTCATCGAGGATACCCTCCTGTACCTCCAGCATGCGAGCTGATAACGGTTGCTGCGCTGTACCAGAACTCCTGCTGCTAGGCCTACTATGTACTGGTGTTTCTGTCACTGGCTCAGCGGTGATGGGAGAAAGACGTTCATCCTCCTCAACATACACGGCTGCTGTCGGATAAGAACATGAAATTAACCCAATATACTACAGATAGTGTGTCCATCATAACACCATGTAACTGCTGCAATAAACAATAATTACATGTGACATCACATTATTATCAGTTTGTTACGAACAAGAACAAAAGCTTCCTATGATAACTTTCAATATGTATCAGATATAAAGAACTGTTACCACTGAGAAGTAAGTCCAAATTAGATTCAGGTTTACTTACTGATTTCAGCAACAGCTTCAGCAGACTCTGACTGCAGAGAATCAGAAATGCCATATACCACAGCCGGGTTAATAAGCTGGGCCATGGCCTCCTCAGCAGGAGTCAGAGGTGGAGCTATGGATGGACCTCCTCCTGCAAATATTATTACATGAATCTCTCCAATACTATTACAGAAAACATTACACAATAAAGTCAGATAATTTGAGAATATTTCAGACAAATTAGTCAATAATGCAGAACTATGATTTTATTCCAAACAATTTTCTAATTTCAAAGTTTAGCTTCATCTATTATCATGCGCTGAATATTTAAGCCTACATATTCTGGCATTTAAACTAACCTGTGGCGTTTTGCAGTTTTTTTCTGAAGTTCAGCTTCTTCGTGTGGCTTTTGAAATCGATGTATTTCAGCTTCACTTCCTCGGGGCTTCGCAACGTCTTGCCCGTCGCGTTGACTACTGCTGTCACCTCCTCCCACGCTCTTAGCTTCATTTGATGGGTCACGGTGGCAGTCAGGGGCCCCTCTAAGATCTCCTGGTGAAGCTGAACATTTGCAATGAGCGCCATGAGCTCATCATGGGTGAAGTTTGGCCTCCTTTTCTTGGAAACTGACGACATTCTTGCAGTAATGTCAAAAAACCGCGCTCTTCTGCTGGGTCTTTGTTTACATGCTACGTGATTGGCCGAAGACGCCTAAAGCATTGTGTATGGCGGTCGCTGATTGGTCCAATTCTTTTACCAGACCGCCAAGATTGCCATCTGTTGGCTACCATTGGAACTAGAGTGGTAATTTCGATTTACGATTG
>NW_020868305.1:1080564-1085564 GCF_003789085.1 Penaeus vannamei
TGGTCCATAGCCTGTAGGTGCTTACTATTGGTACTTTGCATGTATTTGTTGAATAAAACCTGAAGCAAATTCACCTGCACCCACAGGCACGCGCTGTGTAACAAACCATTAAAAATTCATAGTCTGAGCTCTTGTCAAAAGAAAGTATAATTCATCACTGCATTATGATCAAACAGGATATAAAATCAGATAATAAAATGTGGAGCTGTTGTGAACTACACATATAAACATATATATATATTTATATATATATATATATATTAATATTATATATATATATATATATATATATATATATATATTATATACACACACACACACACACACACACACACACACAGCACACACGGCACACACACACACAGACACACACACACACACACACGCACACCCACACACACACACACACACACACACACACACACATCACACACACACGCACACAGCACACACACACACACACATACACACACACACACACACACGATATATATATATATACACATATATAGTATAGTATATATTATATATTGTATATATATATATATATATATATATATATATATATATATATTATATATATATATAGTATATATATATATATTATATATAAGCTGTCGTATATCATTGGTTTATAAAATAATTTCAATTAATTGTAACAAGAACAGCTTTAGGAAACCTACGCGTGATGGCAAATCAAACCATTAATATTAACAGACCGTGGGTTTTAACAGACTCTAAAGGTGTCTTCGAGAGAGCCCGCGGTGCCTCTTCGCCTCAAACACACTGCACGTATGTTCACTTGTAAAGCTTCGATCAATTTGTGAGCAGTGAATATTGCAGGACAATAACAAAGATCAAGAAAATAAGAGACGAGCTTAGCATGACTGGGAGTCCAGAGAAGACATTTCCAAAAAGGAGGACGTGGCCTTGAGAAGTTGTCACGGGTTGAATACTGGCAATGGTAATCATAGAAAAATATCTGTATGTTGATAATAAAGTAATAGAACTGGCATATCCTCTGAAATAGGTCAAATTAATGTTTGAATAGTCACAAAAGAATGAGGCAAACATCACAGATCACGATCCCTAAATATACGAAATGATTCTCTCTCTCCTCCTCTCTCTCCTCTCTCTCTCCTCTCTCTCTCTCTCTCTCTCTCTTCTCTCTCCTCTCTCTCTCTCTCTCTCTCTCTCTCTCTCTCTCTCCTCCCTCTTTCTAAGTCAATTCCCTTGTGACCTTCTCTACTTCTTTGTCGCCTAGGAACTCCTCTCCCAACTTTGTCCTCAAGTATATTCAAGGATTTTCTTCGCTTTAACTTCCTTTGATAAAAATGCATTCGGTGAGTGATTCCCTTTTCGGGTGGTTCTCGGTCCTCTCCCTTGCCCTATCTTCCATTCGCCGTTCCTCTCTGTGGACCCACATTTACATCTTCCATCTCCCATTTCTCCGCGTCCCAGACCATGCATGGAATTAGCGACCAGGCGTGTCCGACCAACTACGGCCGGTGCCTCTGAGGTCATATCCAAAATACATTTGTCAGTTCTTCGGTTTTGTTTTTCTTTCTAAGGTCAAGATGATGAGGGGATATCGCCGGTTTCCCCTCGGTGCGTCTGCCCCTCGATTGCCAATTACTTTTCCTCGAGTCCTTTGCAGGTGTTCCTTGATGCTTCATGCCCAGGTGGTCGCCGTCTCCCTGGCAGTAGAGGACGTTTCAAGATTCCCTGGGTTTCATTTTCCGTTTCCTTTGCTTTTAATTGTTTCTCTTTGTCTTACGTCCGTCTCTCTGTCTCTCTCACTTTCTGTTTCTGTCTCTTTCACTTTCGTGTCACTCTCTCTCTCTCTCTTCTCTCTCTCTCTCTCTCTCTCTTCTCCTCTCTGTCTCTCCTCTCCCTCTCCCCTCTCTCTCTCTCTCTCTCTCCTTCTCTCTCTCCTCTATCTTCTATTTCTCTATCTATCTATCTCTCTCCTCTCCTCCTCTCCCTCCCTCCTCTGTTTCTTCTCTCTCACTTCTCTCTCTCTCTCTCTTCTCTCTCTCTCTTCTCTCTTCTCTCATCTCTCTCTCTCCTCCTCTTCTCTCTCTCTCCTCTCCTCTCTCTTCCCTCGTTCTCTTCTCTCTCTCCTCCCTCCTCCTTCACCTTTCATTCCCTCCCTCCATCCCTCCCCCCTCTCTCTCAATACATCACAGATTCACTCACTAGCGTTCATTCATGTTTGTCTTTCTTTCCCTCTCTTTCTCCCTTTCTTTTCTCCTTCCCCTAACTCAGCTTTGTCTCTCTCTCGTTTCCATATATCCGTTCTCATACTGCAGCATCTACCTACCTTCCCATTTACAAACTTTTCGTTTCTGAACCTCCTTGTTCTATCATTCTTCGCTCTCATAACCCTCTTTCATTCTCTTCTTAAGCTCTCCCTCGGTTTCCTCTTTCTTCTCCTTCGATCCCTATATCTACAACTCATCCGAAATAACCTTCATAGAATCAAAATTCAACTCGCCTAAAATCATCTTCATGAAATGTAAACATACATGAATGTCACTGAGATGGGAGACCTGTGTGTCACCTCAGAAAATATCTGATAAATTTTCCATTCCATTTTTATCCTTTGTTTTTCTTCTCCCTTTCGTTTCTTTTCTTCCTCTGCTTTCCTTGTCGTCCTCTAAAAATTCTTTTCCCTCTGGCTTCCTCATCCTTCCCCTTCTCTTCCTCTTCATCTATGTTTTATTCTGCTTTTCCTTCCTCTTCTTTTTCTTAACCTTCTCGCTTTTCTCAACGAAATTTCCATTTCCATTACCTTAATTAGCAGTAATATTGATACTGACAATAATAACAATACCTCGTTTACAGTCTGCCATATCAACATGGGATTCGACATTTCAAACATACAAACAAAGGTACTTACAGTGCGCAAAGAAAATAAAAGCAAGAGAAAAAACCAAAATGTATTCATAATAAAAGTAATAACGTTGAGATATTATACAAAAGTCAAGAGAAAAAAAATATATAACTCTAATAGTCCGGCTGAAAGGAATCCATTTTGGCATGTTCCAGCCGGGCAGAGTAGGGTGTTAGAAGCGACCAAGCCTTAAGCCAAGGCGAAGTGAATGGGGTTGCCACAGCAAGCCAGAAGCCCGGAAAAAATAATCTGCAGAGTCGAAAAATAGGTGAATGGGAGAACATTTGGGAATCAGCGAATTCTTGGCGAGAGTGGAAAGAGGGAGAGAGGGGAAGAGGAGAGGAAGGGGGAGAGAGGACGAGGAAAAGTGAGAGAGAGAGGGAGAGGGGAGGGGAGTGAAAGAGAAATAGGGGAACACGTTGGGAGAGAAGGTAAAAAAGAGATGCATAGTGTGTGTGTGTGTGTGTGTGTGTGTGTGTGTGTGTGTGTGTGTGTGTGTGTGTGTATGTGTGTGTGTGTGTTGTGTGTGTGTGTGTGTGTGTGTGTGTGGTGTGTGTGAGAGACAGGGAGAGAGAAGAGAGAAGAGAGAAAAAGAGACAAAGAGAGAAAGAAGTGAGATAAGAGAGAAAAAAGTGAGGAGAGATGAGGAAGAGATATAGAAAAGAAGAGAAGTAGAGAGTAAGGGAAAAAGAAAAAAGATGCACCCCAGAAATCCATACTGAATAAACCTTTACCTTCGTGGTTTTAATACATAATGTGCCTTCGCTAGTCCTGAGTGATCTGTGTCGGTTGGTTTAAAAGTCATTTCAGAGTGCCACTTTGCTGTCGAGGAAATACGAATTCTACATGAATGGGAAAGAAGGTCAAACGCATTTTGGTATCTGCATTTTGTAAAGTCTTGTCTCGAGCATTTCGGGTAAAAATGAAAGATGTTCCATAGCTATAGATGTCTCGAACAAACATTTTTTGAAAGAATAAAAAGCACTGTTCTTACTAAACCCATATCTCTTTCACACGTTCTGTCAGTCTGTATGTGTGTGAGTGTGAGTTTATATATACATATATACATATATATTATAATATATATATATATATATATATATATATATAATATATATATATATATATATATATATATATATATAATACATGTGTCGTGTGTGTGTGTGTGTGTGTGTGTTATATATATACATATTATATATATATATATATATATATTATATATATATATATATATATATATATAATATATATTATATATATATATATATATTTGCATTAAAATTACCTTTCTTCTAAAGTACATTGGTAACGTCCGTGTTTCTTTTATCTTCATGCTAATGAATCCTTTAAAAAAAAAATCCTGGATCCGGACCATGATCCGGATCCACAACCAATATTAATGGCATCTAATTTTCATTGATTCGCCTTTTGTGAAAATCTGTTTATATCTTTCAGAGTTCTGCTAACCAACTTACCAACAAGCTAAACAATGCTGCCAAAAAAAAAAAAAAAAAAAAAAAAATGAATAAAAAAAATAAATCCTTGGTGAAGGAAATAATCATGATGATGATCACAATGATGACGACGATCATGATTATGATAATGATGATAATAATAAAAATGCTGCTGCTGCTACCAATGATGATAATGATACTACTAATACTACTGATAATATTAATAAAAAGCAATAATGATGAATGAAATGATAATGATAATAATATAATAGATTATATTATCATTGTAATTGATTTCGGAAAAAAATAAGATAAGAGTAATAATATTGATAACTACAATAATTATGATGAAGATGATAATAATAACCGGATGCACTCTAAGAGTGCATAACCCCCGCCAAGGCAACAGGGTCGTTGATGCAATTAAATATTCACACTCGAAGAAGTGCATTAATAATTAAAATAACAATCAGAATGATATTATTAATAAAAAAATAAAGTCATCCTCAAAAATTCCTGGATCCGGCAGCACCACCAAAATTATAGCATCTAGTTGGGCTATATACCTCTGATTAAAGATAAAATAAATAAATAAGAATAAGAAGAAAGAATAAAAAAAACTAACTGACCATAGACATAATCTCCTT
>NW_020868305.1:1098064-1100564 GCF_003789085.1 Penaeus vannamei
TAGAACTTCTTGGTCCTCTTTAATGGCAATATCCAAACGTTTTGGGCATATTTCCATGCATTATCAATGGCAAACTGTAAAACGAACACAAAAGTTTTAATATTTACAATTAATTACATACAAATATATATTATACAAATGGTAGGTTATCCTCAAAGTAACAAGTGGTGGAGCAAACTAAAGATTAACCTATGTCTAGCTAATATCATTAGAAAAGCATTATATAAACTAAGAAAAAACAAATGTAATATAGATCAGAAAATTGTGATTTGCACAAGCTCATAAGAAAAATGCAAAGATTATTTGAATGAATGATTTAAATCAGGACAGGAAATATCAAAGTTGATTTTTAATATCACTTTGATATTTCATGTATAAATATAAATATATATATATAATATATATATATATATATATATATATATATATATATATATATATATATATATATATATATATATATATATATATATATATATATATATATATATATATATATATATATATATATATATATATATATATATATATATATATATATATATATATACACACATGCACATTTGTATATATATACACATATGTATACTTCCTTGCATAATTTGTCAGTCAAAAGCCTGGTGACGAAGCATGACATTTGCCACAAGCCAACCTATTCCCCAATCGCTCTGGGCCGACCTCTGTGCATATTGTCCTACTTATTAGGGAAATGTGTGGGTGGCCCTTGCTCGTAAAATAGCGGTAAACTGTTACCAGCACCACCCAGCAGCGCTGCTATGTGCACTTGCCTCTTCCAATCTTAATAATTAAAAAGAACCTCGAACCACGACGGCCACGAGTGAAAGGGCACCTTAATCTAACCAATACAGGCCGCAATTCTGTATGAAGATTAAATGCAGTATCTTATCGAACGTATTTCTTTGATTATGTATCTAACAAAACTGTTCCAACTGTGGCACTGGTTACGCTCGTTCATGTAGGAATATGGTTTCCTTTAAAACTCCTCGAGCAAAGATGCTGCTTCATTTTTTTTTCTCTCTCTCTCTCTTTTTTCTCTTTTTTTCTGCGACTACAGGGCCATTCTCCATTCTCGTGGCTACCATTCTTCGAAAATTGTCATTTGCTACTAAAAGTGTGAACGGGCCCAAATTTTCATTGTTTGATCCTGCATCCTTGTTCCCGTGTTCCTGTATTAGTGTCCCTGAATTTCTTTTTCTGTTCTTGTATCCGTATCCTAATTTTCCAGTATCAATCTTCCCGAATTTCTTTGTTTATTCTTGTATCCGTGTTCCTGTGTTCTTCTGTTTGTTCCCGTGTTTCGTGTCTCTAATTTGATTTACAAGAAAGCTCCTATACTATTTGGCAGATCCAGAGAAATTCACTATCTCGTTTTGCTGCTCTATTAATGGAAGTCAAATACGAGAGGTTAGTAGCGCGTCTTGACAAGCTTGGCTTGGTAGCTTCGTACGTGTCGAGGTCAGCTCGGCTACGGTCGGCGTCGGGAGGTCCGCGCGTACGAGGGGCATACTCTGTCTGGTCAACCCGGGTCACCCTCCCCAGAAGATGCGCCCCCACAGGAAAATGGAGGTCATAAGGCAGCTGCTCCTGCCTGAGGGAGAAGTGAGTGAGGTACGCTGCTCCTCTCTGTAGTAACCCAGATTGCTCTGCCACCTCGTATCGCCTTCAAGGTTGACCTGACGTTCATACGACTTCGCCCGCTGGAGCACGGATCAGTTGACGTCCGCCTCCACGACGTGCATCCTTTCTTCCACCGGATCGTCGACGTCAGTCCACGTCGTCCTCTCTGCTTCCTCCATCTCGTCCATCTCCATGGTGTGTGTACGTCCACGGTGCATCCTATGCGAAGTCCTCATATGGCAGTAGATGGTCCTCGACCTGGTCCTCCTTGATGGCTGATCTTCCTGTTTCTGGTCTTCTAGGAGTCAGGATAGTATAGGAGAGAAAGATGCGACTGAGGGGAGGGGTGATGAACGATATGTTACGGGCCGGCTAAACAATCTATTTATCTTTTTTTTTTTTTTTATTATTATTATTATTATTATTATTATTATTAATAGCATATTGCCTAACATAATACATCATGCAAGCTCACAGACCACGGGGACACATGTTATAGCCTCTACGTCTGTTCGTGAGTCCGTGTTCGCGAGCCTTTTCCTGTGTTTGTGACTCCATGTTATCGTATGTTCCTTTTTGTTTCCGTGTTCCCGTGTTGCTGGATCTGTGGAATGTATAATTATTCCATACAACAGCGAATATTTTTTCATTGATAAAACCTTAATTACAATTCGTGTATCCCTAAGGGCGATTACATTTTACATGACTGGAACGAATATAAAACATCATTAATCAATCGTATTTATATATCTATAGCTATTTCTCTCTATATATCTATACCCCCCCCCACACACACAACACACACACACACACACACACATACACACACACACACACACACACACACACACACACACACACA
>NW_020868305.1:1103064-1105564 GCF_003789085.1 Penaeus vannamei
ACACTGAAAAAGAACTACATAAACAGCACCATCAAAACAACAACGAAAACAATGACAGCAAAAGCGTACGTATCCAAAACGTTTGTTATGCAGATCATCCCCATAAAGCTCTTTCAAAAGCCTGTTTTATAAATGCCTCCCCCATAAAGGTGATGCTTCCCAGCGTTATGAATGTCAGACGAGATATATACCTTCCCATGTCGTGTCCGTAAGAGTATGAATCATGGCATAAAAGTTGTTTTTGGGCGAGACACGCCAGGAACTGACGCGAAATGACCCTGTATGACGAATGGGTGTAAGGTTACTTTTATGGAGACACGCCGGGCCATAATGACCCGTATATTATTCCTAGCGAGATGTCATTAGTAAGGACGGGCGGGTATGTATTAGCAGCTGCTGAAGAGGGTCGAGCGTAGAGGTGCCAAGGTGCCATTTCCCTCGGTGACGCATGACACTGACTGATTAAGAAAGGGGGAGGCGGTGTTTTCATTTCATTTCATTTCATAAGAAGCTAGTGGATAATCATTACAATTATCTACACGGTACTTTTCCCTCAAAGTTTGTTAATTCATATACTCATGTTGGTATCGTTTAAAAAGCGAGTATGAAATTATTACCTACTTATGTTTATGGTTTTTAGCGTGTCTATTCGAATGCGAGTGAGATGCTTCTTGGAAATATACGTACAAGTGCGCAATAAATATGACTGTATAGGTTTCGTAGAGCAAGGGAAATTTCTTGGAATAATATGTAAAGCATATAAGCTATAATACAATATTTATTTGAGAAAATCGATATTATGAACAAAATATCATTACTGCTACTACTACATCGTCAATACTACTACTACTACTACCACTACTACTACTACTACATCTACTACTGCTTGAATATCACGAATACTACTACTTCTACCACTGGTACTACTACTATTACTACTACTATGATTATTACCAATGTTACCACTACCATGACTATTGCTACTATTCTCATTCTAATGTTTTTTACTTGCTACTATTCTAATATTTCTACCAATAAATATATTATGGTGATAACTAATATTCATAAAACAGTAATCATATACAATGTCATAACAATAGCTTTAGGAATTCTACAGTGCTACAGTCTATTAACCAGGGTTGATGTACAGTTACCAGTTACAGTTACTATGATAATTGGCGAATTTTGATAATATCGATATATACATGATGATAGTAACAATAACAATGTTTGCAATGATAATGATAGGATAATGGTAAAGACAGCAGTAATGATGGTAATGAAAGCAATATAATAATACTGATGATAATAATAGCGATGATAAGGATAACAATAATCATAATATTAGTAATGACGATGGTAATGAGAATGAGTAATTGCAATAATGATCATAGTAATGATAATAATAAGCAGGTATAGATACTGAGAATAACAATAATAATGATGATGGTAACAATAATGATTATTATGAAAATGGTGATAATAATATTAATGATAATGATGGTGAGGACTATAATATCATTAACATTAATGATGTTAATAGTTAAAGAAGGAACAAAATAAATGATGATCATAATTATAAAAAGGAACAATGGCAATGACCCTATTGCCAGGGCATTAAGGCCAACTAATGCAATCTTTAAAAAAATTCCCGTATCCGGATCATGGTCCGGATCGCCATCAAAATCTAATGGCATCTAAGTTGGGCTAAGACACAAATTTCGTAAAAAACTTATTCATAACTTTTTGAGCTTGGCTAAGACACACCTCTGGTAAAGGGTAAAGAAAAAAATAAAAAAGTAGAAAAAAAATCATTTTTTGTCATTCTGCTAACCAATGAACAAACAAACAGAATAACCAACGCTACCAAAACAGTAATAATAATGATAAAAACAACACCCACAATAACAATAATAACAAAAGAAGATAACAATGGAGGTGACAATAACCATAACCACATTAACCATATTGATTATGATAATAAGAAAAAGAAGGAAAAAACATAAACAAAAGAAACAGCAAAAACACGGGTTATGACACTAATAATAATAAGAGAACACAGACTCCCAATCTACATAAAATCAACAATGCCTTACCCTCATCAACTTTTATACATCCCAAAAGTCTACCAACTACGCGCTCTTTATCGCAAAGCCACTCTTAACCCGCTCTTATTAACCTTTAATCCCTCCCCGAATCCACTCTTCAGCACGGAGCCACTCCCTAATCCGTCCCAGTCTCCGATCGTCTACTCCTGGTCTCAGCTTCGTCCTAATCGACTGGTTCCCTGATCGTAACAACCCAATCATGAATATTCATCACGATCGGAGGGTAACTTTTGGTGTCATGATGGTAAAAGTTGATGATAAAAAAAGGAAGAAAATTAGGATGAAAAAAGGTGTCTTTGATAGGTTGTTATACAATAAAAGTAATATATCTTTGAAGAAGTGAGTAATGATTATAATGATAATGAAGATAATAACGGCAGTGATGATAATAA
>NW_020868305.1:1113064-1118064 GCF_003789085.1 Penaeus vannamei
CTTCCCTCTCCCTCCCTTTACCAGCTCTCATCATTTCTCCTCCATTCTGCCACTTCAAACTTTGCTGCTCTTGCATCATTTCTCCTTCTTACTCCCTCCTCAAATTTCACTCCATTTGCATAATTTCTCCTCTTTTCTCCTACTTTAAGCTTCACGCTCGCCTTCGTTCATTCTTCTCCTTTCTCCCTCTTCGAACCTCGCTCTCTTGCTTTCTTTGTCCTATTTTCTCCCTCCTCTTCACCCCCACCCCTTACTTCATGCTTCCTCCTTTCTCCTTATTCAAATTTCACCCTTTTTCCTTTTGTTCTTTCTTTCTACCACCTTAAACTTCAACTTCTTTTACATCATATATCCTCTTTTCTGCCCCTTCAAACTTCCTCCCTCTTGCATCGTTTGTTTTTTTCCCTTCAAACTTCACCTACCCACTTACATTTTTTCTTCTTTAGTTACATAATTTCTCTTTTCTTCAAACTTCACCCACCTCTTGCACCTTTTCTTTTTTCTCCTCTTCAGACTTCACCCACCCCCTCTTGCATCATTTCTCTTCTTTTCCTCTTCAAACTTAAAGATCATTGCATATTTTTTCTTCAAAATTTTACCCCTCCCCTTCTTTCATTTCTCCTCTTTTTCCTCTTCAATCTTACCCCCTTGCATCATTTCACCTCTTTTTTCTCTTCAAACTTCACCCCCTTCCCTTCACCATCATGTGTCCTTTTCTTTTACCTCTCCAACTTCACACACCCCTTTTGCATCATCCCCCCCCCCCCCACTTCCCCTCAAATTCCCCCCTAAGCGTGAGTTGCAGCGACCATATTGATAACCATAACTTGATCGCGAAACCTGAAACTTCACTTGATCAAACTTATTGCAGCTGGATGACTGAGGGGAAACGAGGTGAGAGTTGAAACTAGAGCGAGGGGAGCAGGAGGGGATAGGGAGGAGATGGGGTAGCGAAATGGGAGGACTAGAAAGGGGAGAGGGAAGCGAAAGGAGCGGGATAGGGAAGCGAAAGGGATAGGGGGAGATAGGGAAGCGAAAGGAGAGGGATAGGGAGGGATAGGCAAGCGAAAGGGGAGGATAGGGAAGCGCAAGGAAGTGATGGGGAAGCGAAAGGGAGTGATAGGGAAGCGAGAGGGAGAGGGATAGGGAAGCGAAAGGGGAGGGATAGAGGGGGGATATAGAAGCGAAAGGGTAGAGAGAATAGGGAAGCGAAATGGGAGGGATAGGGAGGGGATAGAGAAGCGAAAGGGGAGGAATAGGCAAGCGAAAGGGGAAAGATAAGGAAGCGAAAGGGAGAAGGATAGGGAGGGGATAGAGAAGCAAAATGGGAAGCATAGGGAGGGGATAGGCAAGCGAAAGGGGAGGGATAGAGAGGAGATATGGAAGCGAAAGGGGAAGGATAGGGAAGCGAAAGGGGAGGGATAGAGAGGAGATACGGGAGCGAAAGGGGAGGGATAGGGAAGCGAAAGGGAGAGGGATAGGGAGGGAATAATGATGGAGACATGGGAGAGTCAGAGGAGCGAAGATCGGGGCCACAAAAGAGTTCTGGGACGAATAGAAAACGTGGGAGGAGAGGAAGGGATGAACGAGGGATAAGAAACGACCCGAAGAAAGGACTGAAGTGGAGGAAAGAAGAGAGGGAAATTAAGTGTAAAGAGAAGAAAAGACTACGAAGAGGTAAAGAGGGAGAAGAAGGGTAGAGAGAGAGAGAGAAAGTGCGAGTAGAGGGATAGAGGAAGTGGGAGGAATGAGACAGGGAATAAATGAAGGAAGGAAGAAGCAATAAAAATGATACTCGCATATGAGGAGAGAGGAGAACAGAGAGAAGTCGAAAGAAGTATGTGAAAGAAGTGAAGGAATGAATAGATTAAGAATGAATGAAAGAATGACCAAGAACGAAAATAAAGTATAGATAAAGAGCGAGAAAATCTACGTATAGGAGAGGAATGAAGAAATAAAAAGAAGGGGAACGAGTTAAAAGAAGTATAGAGAAGGAGTAAGATAATGGATAGGGGAAGACTGAAGTAACCTTTTTACATACACGAAGCGAGCTGCGAGGAATCGAGGCGAGGTGAAGAGAAAGGAGAGACAATTTGCGTAACGAAAGAATTGTGGAAGACACAAAACACATACGACATCTACAGAATTTCACCCAAAAATTTCACGAAAGGGAAGTACTTATTTGCCAATGATGTTCGAGGAGGTAATACGAGAAAGTTCAAGACCTAATGTCACTGGAAGCGAGGAAACGGGAGAAAATAAAAAAAAAACAATTCATGACAGATTATTAGAAAAACGGTAATAGGAAGGGTTCATAGAATGGCAGGTTAATAAACAGGCAGACAGGTAGATAGACAAGATTGATTTGTAGATAGGTAAGCAAGCTGACAGACAAGTTTGATAGATAGACAGATAGATAATCCGATAGAGAGCTGCATGAATAAAGAGAGAGGGGGGAGATAGATAAGAGCATGAGATAGAGAGAGCAGAGGAGAAAGAGAGAAGAGAGAGAAGAGAAAGGAGGAGAGGAGGGAGGGGAAGGTTAAAAGAAAGAAGAGAGAAGAGAGAGAGAGAGAGAGAGAGAGAGAGAGAGAGAGAGAGAGAGAAGGATGAGAGAGACCGAGAGAGACAATGACGCCCGCACACGCGCACGCATGAGCTGGTACGGACACCCGCAGATGAACAAATACAACTATATACACAATCAAACACACACCCAGCCATACCCTTCCCAGAGAAAAACAAACCACCTCTGCCATAACAATCTCACCCACCTCCTACCGCCGCGAAACCGACCGCCCACCAGCCGAGACAACGGCGCATCGGCCAAAGTAGCACAGCCTTAACACATTCCAGCACAAACAGTCAAACAGTTACATAAAACCCGGAGAACCTTGGCCTCGTCTCCGTTAGTCTGACAGAGTTAACTTGTGTCCTCTTTGTTAACGAGTGCCAGCAACTCCGACTTCGCCAAATTGCTCTTTGTTTGAACTTACGTAATGCGGGCAACTTTTGCCTTTGTTTGATATATCCATTTGCTCTAACCTCTGTAAACTTTGCTTATTAGGATCTTTTCAAACGACGTGAGTGTGTGTGTGTGTAAGAGAGAGAGAGACGAGAGAGAATCGGAGAGATGAGGAGAGAGAGGAGAAGAGAGAGAGAGGAGGAGAGAAAGAGAGGAGAGAAGAGAGAGAAGAGATGGAGAGAGGAGAGAGAGAGATAGAGAGAGGAGAGATGAGAGAGAGAGATGGGAGACTAGACAGAAGGAGAGAGAAAAAGAGGGTGGAGTGAGAGAGACATGAGGAAGGCCGGTTATGTTACACATGAACCTCGTAACCATGTTTATCATTAATGCATTTACACACATTTCATCTATATTAACGAAATATAACAAATCTCTCTCAACGTACATTTTACACATGCTAGCACACACATCGCTATACATACACATATACAGCGCACATGACACAGACACACAGAACACATCCCACACACACACCACACCACACATCACACACACAACACACACACACACACACACACACACACACACCACCACAACACACACAACACACACACCACACACACAACACACACCATAACCACACCATACTCACACCCACACCACACACCAACACACACAAACACAAACACAGCAAACGTTGTACCACATGCACACACTACTTGATTAGTTGATTATCGTGTCATGACTCACTCTGACAGAACACGCAACAGCGCTGCTAATACTTAAGATGACGGGGAGATGTTTACTGTGAAATATTTGGCATTTATTTTTAACTAATGAGAAAAAAAAACTAGGTGAATAAAAAGAAAATACATCACACATATATGTATATATATATATATATATATATATATATATATATATATATATATATATATATATATAACTATATATATATATTATATATATATATGTATACTATATATAGTATATATATATAATATATATACACACACACACACACACAACATATATTAACATATATATATATATATATATATGTATATATATATATATATATAATAATACTATATAATATATATATATATATATATATATATTATATATATATATATATATATAGTATATATATACTATACATAATATATGTATCTATATATATATATATATATATATACATTTATATATATATATATATAGATATATATACTATAATATTATATATATATGTATAGTCATACATGATAAAATATAATAAACTTATGATATATATATATAATATATATATATACATATATATAGTATATATATTTAAATAACTCTATATATATATATATATATATATTAATATATCGTATAATACATTTACAAATACTTAATATATATGTACTACACACCACAAACAAACACACACACCCACACCACGACACCCACACCATCACACACTACACTAACATATATATTAAGTCATCATACCTTATCCATTCCACCTATATCGCTTCCCCATACCTACACTACGTCTAACTCACTATCAGCCGTAGTATTACTATATATATACTATCATATATTATACTATACCTACTAGTATACGCGCGATCACCCAAGCATACAGAGACATCCCTCGAGTGATATATACTACTATGATATAGCTATAACTTTCACAATAAATTTAATTTTTTTATTACCAAAATACAAAGACCCCACCCCACTCACACAAATATCATATATATATGCATAGTATCACTCAATATACTATATATATATATATAATTATTATATCTATATATACTTTATATATTCCTATAGCCATCCAAAACAAAAACTCTCATACATACTATATCGTAACTACATATGTGTCGTGTGGTGCCTCCTCCTAGTGTTGTGATAGTCGTGATGATGCTGTGTGTCTGTGTGTGTGTGTATGTGTTGGTGTGTGTGTGTGTGCTGCGGTGTGTGCTGTATCGTGTGTGGTCGACGTTCGACTGTGCTTCCTTGTGTGGTGTTATGTGTGTCA
>NW_020868305.1:1125564-1128064 GCF_003789085.1 Penaeus vannamei
CTTACCCATAAATTACTAGGTACTGCGACACCCAGAATCTTAATTCCTTTCTTCTTCTTATCTGCAAACACAATGTCTGGTCTTCTTGTCTTTAACATTCGGTCACATTGCATAGTGAAATTTCAAGATAAAGGTTCCATTCTCCATCATTCCTTCTGATTTCTGTACATACCACTTATTGCTCTTTCAAATTCCACTTTTTCACAGGGTTGCCAGTGTATATAGTGTGTTACATTATCATGTCTTTTCTTATATTTACGTTGTGCCAATTTTCTAGAAAATTGTGCAAATTTTTATTATCAGGATCATTAGCATTGATGATAATAATGGTAATGATGAGGATGATGATAGTAATGATGATAACAATGATAATAATAAAAATTATGGCATTATCGAAATATAGAAATAATGATTGTAGTAAGTAATAATGTAATACTGATGATACAAATGATAAAAAGTAACTCCAGCAACAACAACAACAACGCTAATGATAATTTTAGTTATAATGATTATAACAAATATGATAATAAAAACAATAATAATAATGACAATTATGATAATAGTGATAATGATACTAATACTAAAAGTACTACTACTGCTACTAACAATGATGGTAACAGTAAAAATGATAACAAACTAACAATCATAACAATAATGAAAGTTTGTACTTAAAAATAAAAATCATCATGATAAAAGTTTTACTAATGGTAATAATAATGATGTACACAGGGGTATCAATGATGATAATAACAGTAACAGTATTGATTATTATTAATAAAAGTAAAAGAATAAAGAAAAAAAGAAAAAGGATTAGGAATGGGACTAAAGATAAGGAGAAGAATAGGTTGATGATTACAGTATCTCGTAAGAATAAAAGAACAGCTAATTAAAAGAAATGAGACTAAGAACTTAGATATTACGAACAAGACAAATTTCATGCCTTGGAAAATTCACAGAACGTAACACGACTGGACTTTAGAAGACGACGCTACATCTGTGAATCGCGTAAGAATTATCCTATATCATTCTCATGTTAATCTAACAGCGCTGAAAAAAGTCCGCTCCTATAATCAAACTTTTCTCATGATATCAAGGTTTTTTTTCTTCCCTTTTTTATGGAGGAGAAGCAATGATACTTCTCAGAAAGTTTTCCGCTTGGACTGTTTCCTTAACTAGCAGCAATGTGTTAAAAGTGTCTGTATGTGTGGACAGGCCGGAGGTCTTAGCATATATAGCGCCGTCACAGTTCGGTCTCTACACAATTTATACAACTGTAGTAAGAAAAATTATGATGAAGTTGACACGAAGGAAAATGTGTTGAAAAAGATGCCATGACATACATACATATATACACACACACAGGCACGCACACACACACACGCGCACACACACAGGCACGCACACACACACACGCGCACACACACAGGCACGCACACACACACACGCACACACACATTTATGTATATATATGTGTGTGTGTGTGTGTGGTGTGAAAGAGTTTAAATAAACACACACGCAGATAGATGAATATACAAAGTGGCAAGAAAACAACAACAAAAAAACGGATAGATATATACCTAGAAAGATTATCATACATCCAAATATTTACATTTAGATATACGATATATGCTGTATTCATATCTTCCTATTTTTCCGTTGAAGTGCTAAAGTGAATTCATGTCGAATTGAGAAAAGACAGGATGGAAAGACAAGTGTATCAGAGACGACCCCGGCAAAAGAGAAAAGTTTAAGAAGGAACGTGCGAGGGAAGAACCGGGGACTGAGGCATGCAACAGGGAGTAATTGAAGAGGAAGTGGAGAAAAGGGGACATGAGGAATGGGGTGAGAAGAAGGAAGGGATAAGGAGGAAGAGGCTTAAAGGTCAGAAAAACCTAAGGGGAAGAAGGAGGGAGAGGAGGAATGATTCGTGTGGCAAGGGTTAAAGAAGAGGAAAAAAAAAAAGAGTTTCAGAGGTCATATGAATGGAGGCAAAGTGGAGAAGAGAGAAAAGGACTTCAATAGATTTACATCTGAGATAGAGAGAGAAGAAAAGCAATAAAGGGAGTAAATGAGAAAATGGAAAGAGGAAGAACGAAATGAAAGAATCACATGATTTAAGAAAAATAATGGTAATAAATAGATAGAAAATAATGATAATAATAAGAAATACGTTTCAGAATGGATAGGGTTAGAGAGACTGGATGAAAATTCAAGAAAGAATGATAAAAAGTCCAAATATACTGCGATGCACCAGATTGTTATACAGTTCACTAAGTACACATATTTTGTGCAAAGTTGTTGATTATGCTAAGTTTATCGTAACATATATTCACCCAGACGAGAGTGTGTTGAGAGTAAAGAACATTTATGACCATTTTTCATGCTGTTCCCTTAAGAAGAAGTTTTGGTTAAAAAACAAGGGGATAGAAAGGAGCGAGAAGAAAGCAAAAGGAAAGGAAGAGATGGGAGGTGCATACAAAAAAGCATGAGAGCAAGAAAG
>NW_020868306.1:5000-10000 GCF_003789085.1 Penaeus vannamei
ATTATATATATATATATATATATATATATATATATATATATATATATATAATATATATATATATATATATATATATAGACATATGTGTGTATACATATATGTGTGTGTGTGTGTGTGTGTGTGTGTGTGTGTGTGTGTGTGTGTGTGTGTGTGTGTGTGTGTGTGTGTGTGTGTGTGTGTGTGTGTGTGTGTTGTGTGTGTGTGTGTCAATATATATATATATATATATATATATATATATATATATATATATATATATATATATATATATATATATATATGTATATATATATATATATATATATATATATATATATATATATTAATATATATATATATATATATATATATATATATATTATATATATATATATATATATATATATATATATATATATATATATATTATATATATATATATATATATATATATATATATATATATATATATATATATATATATATATATATATATATATATATATATAATATATATATATATATATATATATATATATATATATATATATATATATATATATATATATATATATATATATATATATATATATTATATATATGTATATATATGTGTGTGTGTGTGTGTGTGTGTGTGTGTGTGTGTGTGTGTGTGTGTGTGTGTGTGTGTAATTATATATATATACATATATATTTATTATATTTATATATATACATATTATATACATATATATAAATATAACACACACACACACACACACACACACACACACACACACACACACACACACACACACACACACACACACACACACACACACACACACACACACACATGCATGCTTATCAAGTATATCAATCTGTCAGACTGCTTATCATTTTTTCTCTCTCTCTCTTTTATAATTTGATTTCTCTGTTTTAGTGATTGTCTTCCAGTGCCAGACCGCCTACATGACGCTGATCCCTTTTCGAATCGGGTGCCGTGTCATGCCACGCAATCCTTCTCTTTCTCTTTATATTTGAACCTTTGGGTGGATCTTAAAGTCTATTTTTTATGATTATAATTACTTTTATCGTTGTAATTATTTACGTTATTGTTATTATATTATCATTTTATAATTCTTCGTCCGGTCGTTATGCTTACAAAGGTAGCCTGAAATCATATAATGATGTGGACATCAGGTCTCTTCATATTGATGCAAGATGAATCAGTAACTATTTAAGAATCCCTCACACATACACACATAATTTTTCGAATTTATGGGAATTATATTCTAACGTTATGATTAACATTGTTAATTTCATTGTTACGATAAGTGTTTTTTGTGTTATTGTTATCATCATCCTCACCACCATCATCACCATTATATCATCATCGTCATCATAGTCTTCATCATCAACATCATCATTGTTATTATTATTATTATTATTATTGTCATTATCATTATTGTTACTATTTTTATTGTCATCATCGTTATTATCATTATCATTTTCATTATACTATTATTTTCATTATCATTATCATTACTGTTATCATTATTACTATCGTTTTCATCATTATTATGGGGAAGGGTTCTGAAAGAGAGGAGGAACATGGGGAAGGGGAAACTTTGGGGAAACGGAGAGAATATAATGAGGAAAAGGATGTGGAGAATGGAAAACGGAGAGGGAAGGGAGAAGGGGAACACAGATAAGGGGAATGGTAATAGGGGAAGGGATAAGAGAGCGAAGGAGAGGGGGCAGTTTGAGGAAGAGAAAGGAGTGGGAGGGGGTGGGAGTAGAGCTTCAAATAAAGAAAGTAGATCACAAAAACAACTTAAGTGTAATGTGAGAATGTATAGACGGACGAACGAAACAAGCAGAGTTACAATACGATTACTTTCATCTTTAATGATATTGTTATCATTATTGTAACGGGGTGTAGACCCAGTAGGCTTTAAGCTTCCCTGTTGAGTTCGGGCTCAACTGAGAACATGGACTTTTTATTCAGAAGATTCGTCTGCAGTGAACAGATATAAGGTTCCAGGCCTACGGCACGCTGCCAGCACCCGGTTAAAAGGTTCGGAAACCTTGTGTACTGTGAACGTGGGTGTTTATTGTAAAAGAGGAGGGTGGAAGGAAAATACAGTGTGTGTATGCTGAATCCTGGATGTGCAAGTGTGTAAATGTGAAAAGGGAGATAGCATAGGCTGTGCGACTGCATGGACGTGTTTGGAAGAAAAATGTAAGATCATAGAATTCTCTTCTTCCCTTTGGTTTGAGCATCCGCCTGCTGAAAGCGATAGCACAGGTGTAGCAAAAGTATTTTTAGTATGTTCTCGTAACCATAGATAGTAAGAGATCAGCTTGAATACACTCTGATCCATCTAGCCTTTTCACAGCCTTTCAGGGGTTGCAAGATGTCCAGCAATATGCTGTTCAGGAGACCCGAGTCTGACATACGACTCCCTAGGTTAAGGAAGTTTCTAACTCAAATGGATATAAAGTTATGCACATAAAAAATAAATATATAATGAAAATAAAAACGTATAAAATAGTGCTGACAAACTCTTGGTGAAGACACCTGCATAAACACATGGAAAAGTATAAGAAATGGTTTAACGACGAAAACTGCCTGAGCACCCACAAGGTCAGGCAGGAATCGGCTAAGACAATGATATAAAAATCCCAAGTATTTATGGAAAGTAAAATTCTCTCCCAGGAGGTACGGATCCTCAAGCTGGGAGGAAAGAAAAATAAGTATTTCGTTATAAAATCAAAAGCAACAATGAAGGTACGAATCCTCAAGCAGTGTTCTTTAAGGGTGACTTGGATCTGATCAAAATTCTTAACAACACTGGAGGTACGGATCCTCAACCAGTGTTTTACGTGAATTGACCCTAAAACAAGAATAGTTATGAGATTTGATGGCAACATTGGAGGTATGAATCCTCAAGCAGTGTTTGTTCTATTGTGTCTTGGTCCTGAGCTCTATGAACTTTGATGGATTCACTGAGTACTGTTTTGGGACTTGTGAAAGGAAGTGCACCCTGCAGATGGTAATGCAGCATGTCACACGCCTACGTCCTAAAGAGACCAGTGGTCTCATACACAACCATAAGAAAAACAACTTAACTTTGGTAAAGAAACACAAACAGCAGTACTGACGCGAAGCGAAGTAAATCCATGAGAGCACACGCAAAAATTTCCAATAGGAAAGGGCCGACCAGAACAGAAGTCAGGACCGAAGTCGGGACCACAGTCAGAGGCCAAGACTACCCAAGTCAAAATCCAAGTGATTTTCCTCCCGAAAACCATGAGTATTTACACTTCGAAAGAGACCCCCAGGCATGGCGCGAAGAGAAGAAAATATGCAAATGAAGTACCTTAAGATCAAACGACCCAAACAACCAAGAAGAGAGAGGGAAAGGAAAAACAAAAAATAAAAACTATGCAACGACCGTCACCTCCTTCGGTGACACTTTTGAGACGTCGCCAAAGAGAAAGAATAATAGAAAAGGATAAATAAGGGAAAAGATACAAAGAAAATCCGATAATAGACAGTTGTAGCAAAAACTGTACATTTCGGCCATAACATATTTACATTATCTAGTTTTAAAAATAAATATCCATTTTGGCTTGGCGACTTCAATGCCATGCAAGTAGTAATATTGATAACGGAAGCATGCACCGTGAGAAAATTTGACCAAAATAACAAGAAAATGAAAATGCCTGCAGAACTTTGTTGCAGGTGTCAAAAAAAAAAAAAAAAAAAAATAAATAAAAGATTTAAATAAATATAAGTATATATATATAGTATATATATATATATATATATATATATATATATATGGCATTCCCATGGACTTCCAGTGGCAATTAGGATGTCTCGTCTCGTGATCGGAGGCGAGACACGCCCCTAATTAGCTCCATCCATTTCTGTGACATAATGGGAATGGTCGCGGTTGATGGCTTTTTGTTTTACAGTACTGGTTATTTTTTCGACCGGTACAGAGTATTTTATATCCTTGATGACTTTTGATATGGCATAGTGGGTTGTGCTGTGTCTGCTCGATTCCTTTCGCGCGAGAGGTGCAGTAACCGCTGGAAAAGACGGCAATAGTCTCTGGTAGCTTGTGTTGCGTTGGCCGAGCTTTATGAAAGTGAAATTATCCATAGAGTCGAACGTGTGCAGCTGGACACTGCAATCATCAATATCATTATTACAATTACTTTCCTTATAATTTGTATTATTATAATCATAACTATTATTGGCATTATCATTATTATTATCATAACTATTATCGTCAATATTTTTAATATTATTATCGCTATCATTATCATAATCATTATTATCATTACTAATGATATTGTTATAATCCTTATCACAACAATAACTTTATAACATTCTTTTAATTGTGTGTCAACTTTATCAATGTCATCAACATTATCATTGTCATTCTCTTTATCATCATCATCATTATCATCGTCATATTCATGTTTAATTTATTTGCATATTTGGATGTCATGCAGCTTAAGACCTTGTCTTTATTCTTGACAATCTATTCGCAGAAATTCGCCGGATTTCTTGAGCCACAAAAAGTGTGACGCATCAGTAAATATTTAAAACATATATCTCGACAAGCAATTTATGTTTTAATGTTTGTACAACTATCTGGGCTTACTAAGGTAACATTATCATAATATTTAATAAAACAATGATATCATATATAGAATATTTTATTATTTCTATCATCAATGGTCTTCCTGTCCTAGATAAAATCCATTACTGAAACTTCACAATAATGGATGGCCGGAAAAAGTCCCAGTGACTGCTACATTTTTTATATCTGATAATTTTGTACGAGCAATGTGTACAATTTATAAGATTCATTTTGCTATTATACACTGCAACCGTCTTCTTTATCTAAGTGTAAGAGGATGTATTTATTAGTTGTTGTTTTTTTATAATTTATTCCTTCTTCTGTCCTATATTTTTACTACCACTTGAATGGTAATATGGTAATGTTTTCATTGTTTAC
>NW_020868306.1:12500-20000 GCF_003789085.1 Penaeus vannamei
CGACGCAGGGAACAAGTGTTGCCAGACGCCCTTCCGACCCTTACGACTTTCGCCTCGCTTTTCATCGCTCTTCGCTCGTGCTCGGTCACCCTGGAGTTCGAGGGGGGGGGGGTGCAGTCGTTGTTTCTCTCTGTGTATGTTCTCTCTCTCTCTCTCTCTCTCTCTCTCTCTCTCTCTCTCTCTCTCTCTCTCTCTCTCTCTCTCTCTCTCTCTCTCTCTCTCTCTCTCTCTCTCTCTCTCTCTTATCGCTCTCTCTTTACCTCCATCTCCCTCTCTCTCTCTCTCTCTCTCTCTCCCCTCTCTCTTTTTGTCAGTTTCCGTCTTTGCTTCTGCCTTTTCTTAAAATTCCTTACATTTGTGTGGTGTGAATGTAAGCAATACTTTCTTTCCTTCTTCGTTCGTTGACATTCGGGAGTATTAACTTCCCACTTTTCCTATGCATTCTTTATTGCAGTCTTTATTAATCTAACCGCCTTTCCTCTATACTCGATTCTTTCGTCTTCCACCTTTCTTTCCGTTTTCCGTCACCTTCAAAATTCTGTTATCATTTAGTACTCTTTATTCTACTAATTAATTTATTTATTTATATATTTTATACAGCTTTTCCTACGGCCATATTTTTTTCAAAAATTATATTAGCATAATCTGTAGAAAAATGTTGTAATCTCTTTAATGATGATAACGATAATACTACCGATAAAAAATACAGCTATATTAAATATAAAAATTAGAACATGATTATCGTATATGTATATTGATGTGGGTATTAGTGGTAATAAAATTCACTTTAATAAGAAAGGAAGGGAATAACCAAGAGAGAGAGAAAACATTGAAATGAGTGACAAAATGAAGGACAGGTGTAATGGTAATGATAATGATTATAACGACAATACTGATGATAATGATAGTTTAATGAAAATAAAAATTACCATGATTTTAATGGTCATGATGCTGATGGTGATGCACATGAAAATGATGATTATGGTACTGATGAGAATGATGCTAATAATAGTTATGGTAATGGTATTAATAATGGTAATAATAACAATAATAATAATGATATTGATGAAAACAATAGTAATGATAAAAGTAATGAGAAGGATAATGATAATACTAATAATAATAATGATACTAATGATGATAATGATAATGAAATGATAATGTTAATGATGATTACAACAATAATGATAATAACGATGATGGTCACATTAATGATAACATTAGCTATAATAGTAATAATGATGATGAACATGATGATAATGATAACAATTATGATAATTATATAATGATAAACGTAATGATAAGGGTGAAATGAATAATGAAAAATAATAATAGTAGTAATCATGAAAATAATGATAATAATAATGATGATAAGAATAATAATATCAATAATAAAAGCACGGTAATAATAATGATGACGATAATATTGATAGTAGGCCTATTGATAACGATAAAGATGATAACATTAACAACAACAAAACAAGAAAAATCAATGATACTAAAAACAATAAGATAAGTTATTTTGATAGTAATAATGTTAATATGACTAAGAAAGATATTATCAATAATAAAGATAATACTGATTAAGATATCCATGCTAATCATAATAAAAAGTGTTGGGTAATAATAATAACATTGATAATAGTAACATAATTATTGATAATGATAATAGTAAAGATAATGATAATAAAGATATTTAATTGATTGTAGTAGTAGTAGCAGCGGTAGTAATGTTAATGTTGTTATTGGTAGTGAAAATTATAATGGAAATAATAATGATGATGATAACAATAATCATAATCATAATAATGATAATAGTAATAATAAAGATAATGATAATGATAATAAAAATGATGATGATGATGATAATGTTAATGATTATGATAATGGTAATGAAAATAGTAATATAGTGAGGATAATGATAGTTAACAAAAATCATAGTAATGGCGATAATGGTAATGATGATGATTATCATTATCTTTCTTCATGTGATTATCGTCATCTTTATTCTTATCATTATAACCATCATTATTGCCATTATAATTTTTACTACTTTTATTATTATCATTCTCAGTGTATAAGGAAATATCACCATAATAATCACAATAATGGTAAATTTGACCTCATGATTAACTATAGTGTTAACAGTAGCAGTAAAAATAGACAGGAAACGGTTGGAATATTTTCACATGAAATACAAGCTGCAATGCCCATTAAGTTAATTAAACGAATAATTAAAAAAATCATATGCAGATCTGATGACACTACCCACTTGATACGACCCCTTTGCTGTGGCATAGCCGTGGCACCAAGGGTCAAAGCGGTGACCTTGTGTGTACACTTTCGACTCAATGAGGGAATTCAATGATATAAGGCTGGTAATAGACTGAAGAGGCCCAGCGTTAGAGGGGCATGGGTTTGGGGGAGCAAATAGAAGGAGATTCTGAGAAGGAATAAGGGGGAAAAGACAGAAAACTTGATAAATTCAGTAATACGATAAATGGATAACTAAGTAAGAGTAATGATAACCATCGCCACCATATGAATTATGATCAAATTTATTGTCAATATCCAAAAGTCAAAGTTGGTCCCATATCTGTGTGGACGTGGGGGACATGTTCATAAAGAAACATGTTTACTAAGTCGCGGGATGATGCTGTCGGGTGGCCAGTTTCTTTCTATCCCAACTTTGACCCCAGCATGCTGACGTCAGCATACCGGTTCTCAACATACAATTGTTCTCATTATTTTCTCATTATTGTCATTGATATTATCCTCTTCCTTCTCATCACCACCATCATTATAATCCTCATTATCATTATCATCATCACCATTTTTACCAATACCGTTGATAATGTTTATATCATTTTTACAGTTACTATTTCCATTGCCATCACTATTACTTTTGTTATTGATATTACTGTTACTTTTACTTTCATAGTAACTTGACTATTACAACCTGTAAAATGATGATGATCCAAATGGCAAACAAAGAAAAATGGGAAAAACATATATGGTAGTAGGAAAGGGGAAAGAAAAGAAGAAAGAAGAGAAAGAAGACAAAGAATGAGAAGGGAACAAAGAAAGAAGCAAGAAAAGAGAAAATAAATAAGGAGAACTGTAATAAGTGAAGAAGAAACATAAGAAGACGAAGAAGAAAGAGAACGCTAGGATGAAAGAGAGAAGAAGCCAACCGAGAGAGAATGAAAGGAAGACGAAGAAGAAATCAAGCAAGAGAGAATGCAAGGAAGAAGAAAAAGAAACTAAGAGGAAATGAAAGGAAAAAGAAGGAAAACCAGTAGAGGAGAAGAAAGAAGGAAACATTGTGAAAACAACAATAAAGAAAGAAAAAGATAAGCAAAAGAAATCCATATTAAACAGAAAAAAAGAAACTACATCGACCAAGCGATAGAATACGCGGAAGAAAAATCAAAACGTAAGCAATGGACAAGGAAATGGAAGAACGTATTTTAGATACGGATAAAGCGAACGATTTTCATAACAAAGAACGTGATCGGAATGTCTCTCTGTAAGGAAGGAGAGGATAGACGAGAATCACTTGAGGAAATGGAACAAAAGATGATGTGACGGAGAGAGGAAGAAGGGTCGAACGATAACTAATAGACGAAAAGGGAGATGATGCATGTGATTACAGGAAAGTGGGAATAATGTCGAGAATAAAGTCGGGTCTCTCTCTAGTCTGTCTATCTATCTGTCTGCCTTCTCTGTCTGTCTATCTATCTGTCTGCCTTTCTCTCTCTCTCTCTACTATCTATACTTCTATCTATCTCTCTTCCTCTGTCTGCCTTTCTCTCTCTCTCTCTCTCTCTGTCTGTCTATCTATCTATACTTCTATCTATCTCTCTCTTCCTCTGTCTGCCTTTCTCTCTCTCTCTCTCTCTCTGTCTGTCTATCTATCTATACTTCTATCTATCTCTCTCTTCCTCTGTCTGCCTTTTCTTCTCTCTCTCTCTCTTCCCTCTGTCTGTCTGTCTCCCTTTCTCTCTCTCTCTGTCTGTCTATCTATCTATACTTCTATCTCTCTCTCTCTTCTCTGTCTGCCTTTCTCCTTCCCTCTCTCTCTCTCCCTCTGTCTGTCCGTCTGTCTCCCCCCCCCCTCTCTCTCTCTCTCTCTCTCTCTCTCTCTCTCTCTCTCTCTCTCTCTCTCTCTCTCTCTCTCTCTCTCTCTCTCTCTCTCTCTCTCTCTCTCCTTTTCTCCTCTCTATCTTTCTCTCTCTCCCTCTCTGCTCTCCTCTTCCCTTCCACTCTCTCTCTCTTTCTCTCCCTCTCCCCCTTTTTCTCTCTCTTCCCTTCTGCGAGGTTGGCGTGATTTCTTTCTTTTTTTTCTCCTTCCATCATATCAAAACAGTATCGGACGTACGAATAAAAAAAGGGAGCATTATTTATTGTGGCCATGCTATATTTCTCTCTCTCTCTCCCTCTCTCTCTCTCTCTGTCTGTCTATCTATCTATACTTCTATCTATCTCTCTCTTCCTCTATCTGCCTTTCTCTCTCTCTTTCTCTCTGTCTGTCTATCTATCTATACTTCTATCTATCTCTCTTCCTCTATCTGCCTTTCTCTCTCTCTCTGTCTGTCTATCTATCTATACCTCTATCTATCTCTCTAAAAAGAAATATTAGTTTGCGGAATAACGGAAATTATGAAGATAGAAAAAAAAGAAAAACATATACATGAATACAAAGAGGGATCATAGATAAGCAAAGAAATGAGTGAATGAAGAATAAAACCAATAAACGATAACATATAGCAAGATAAATAAACAGATGAATAAATAACCAAATTAGAAAATAGAAAACCAAACAAGAAGTAAAAAGCCGAGAAATGAAAACTAATCATCGAGGCAAAAGAAAATAGGTCTAAAGAGGAAGGGAAGAGAAGAAAGGGGGGAAGAGAGAGCTACAGGTAATTAATAACAGTAATAGAAGAAGAAAAAAAGAGAGAGAGAAAGAGAGAAAAAAAGAAGGGGGAGTGATCGCAAGGGGTAGATTATAATCAGAGAGAGCCCATGATGTGGCTGTCATAAGGGGCGGGCGAATAGGCGGTTAAGGGAAAGGCAATAAAAATGGGTTGAAAGGCATAGAGGTAATTACGGAGGGGAGCGATAACGATATTAATCTACAGAGGAAATGGATCAAAATAATAAAGGGCAGCAATCCATATGAATCACCTCTCTGTAGTCTGTATTTATTATGTCTATATTTATATCTTCCTCTCTATCTAGATTTGTATGTATGTATGTATGAATCTCTATGTATGATTGTATCTATCTGTCCATCTATCAATCTATCCATCTACCCATCCATCCGTCCGTACGTACGTCCATCCATCAATTCCACTATCCATCCATTCATCCACCTATGCATCCATCCATCCATCTATCCATCTACCTATCCGTCTATACATATATACGTGTGTGTGCATGTACGTATGTGAAAGTGAGTGTGAGAAAGAGAAAGAGAGAGAGCAAGGGGTACACAATGCTACGACAATCACCCTACGCATATAATTAAAGTAAAACGAAATGGACACTAGTGTTGACATTATAGTTTTTTTTTTTTTTTTTTTTTTTTTTTTTGTGGGGGGAGTCGGGGGCCAAGTAATTTCAAGAAAGAAGCGTGATGTGAATAATAATTGTAAGAGCACAAGAAGCTACTCCCTGTGGTTTCTGAATGTAGATAATGACCCTCTTAAAAAAAGGAGAGAAAAAAATAATAATAATACCGCAGTCGACTATGCGCTAGTGTGTGTTTGTATGTGTGTGTGTGTGTGTGTGTGTGTGTGTGTGTGTGTGTGTGTGTTGTGTGTGTGTGTGTGTGTGTGTGTGTGTGTGTGTGTTTGTGTGTTGTGTGTGTGTATGTGTATGTGTGTGTGTGGAGGGAGGGTCTATGCGTTTTATGCTTGTGCATGTACGTTCAGTATATTTTCAAGCATAAACCTATACAAGTGCAGTATTCATAAATGTATTTCGTTCTATACATGTGCATTTGTGCCAGTGTGCTTATAGCGTTCATGACTGTACATGTCTGTGTGCCTGTGCTACTTAATGTGTGCACATACAATATGTGTGTTGAGGGTGAGGGCAAGACTGCAAAAGTTTAGTATGTATATGTGCGCATTATTAACTAGTATGAGGATAAGGATATTTTAATTTCAAGTATTTGTATTTTCTCCCGAAAAATACATCATCATTGTAATTGACATGAGAATGAACTGTATTTAATTGCTAGTTGAATTAGGGTTCATACCCTTTCATATGCAAATCCTGTTTAAAGAGTCGGATATAGATTTAAATTAATCCTGAAGTTAATTCTAATCAGTGCATAATCGATTCAAGATCACTAAAATAACCTTCAATATGTACACAAGAGTCTTAACAGGAACAGTTCTCCCTGACTTACATCCACTCCTTATTACGTACAGTAACGATGCAACAATTATCTGAACCAATTCAAAAGCCGATTATTTTGTCTCGCATTTTACTGTCTATAACGGCCATCAACAGTTTCTTACCATCTTCTTAACAATGATGAGAAATATTATGTTATTATTATTCATGATGTTATTTCTATTATTTTTTTCTATTTAATTACTTATGATGAAACAATAATAATGCGAATATTAATGACAGTACTTATCATAATTATCATAATCATCCTCATCCTCATTATCATCAAAATTATCATTCGTTTTATTATCATTGTTGTTATTCTTATTACTGTTGATGTTATTGTTATTATTATGTTGCTTTTATTAATGCTAATATTAATATTATTACTTTTATTGTTTATATCGAGAATTGTTATGGTAATTATAATATCAACAATGATAACTATAATAGTAATAACGATAGCAGTAATAGTAAGAATGCTGATAAGTATAACAACACGCTTTTTATCATTTTGTTATTATAATTCTTACCATTACTATTGTTGCTTTGATTAAGATTTTCATCATCATTATTTTTGTTATTATTGTCATCATTATCATCATTATTTTTTTGCTGTTGTTATTATCATTACTATTATCTTTATTACGTGCGCAGGTCCCGACAACGCCCCCCCCAAAAAAACGGATTATTTTCTATCAGTCATATCAAAAATATGATTTGATGACTCTGAAAAGCTGTTCTCTTGTCATACTTTTTAGAGAGAATACTCTTACTAGTGAACATAAATAAAAAGTGTCACGATTACCCACAAGAAGATGACTTCTCTTCTTTAAGTGAATGTAGAAATAAATTATGAATAATGAAAAATATCCTCATCAGTTTTCATATTTTGCTCGGACGCAAAACAGGAACTTTCCATTCTTGTGACCTTATTATCATTGTTATCATCAGTATCATTGTTATCATAATTACTCTTATCATTATCATTGCTTATATTGTTTTGTTGCTTCTGTTGCTGCTGTTGCTATCATGACTATCTTCATTTCCATTGCTGCAGGTATTATCATCATTAAACTTACCATCATCCTT
>NW_020868306.1:32500-35000 GCF_003789085.1 Penaeus vannamei
AGACCAATCTGTTTTTTATGTCTTTCATACGGTCTCACACGGCAGCTGTTTTATATGATATTACTGGAGCCGACCATCTCTCCTTTCTATCGATTTTCTTTTGTTCAGACATCTATTACTCGAAATATCGGTGTCAAACATAACCGGTAATATGATTCCTTTGTCTTCCTTAGTTTCCTTTCATCTCTTCGATCCCCGTCTCCAGTCTCCTCCTCCTTTCATCCTCCTTCCTCTTCGTACTCCTCTTCTTCCTCTTCTACTTCCTCTATCTTCGCCCCACCCCCACACTGTCTTTTTCATCCTCATCCTCCTCCTTTCTCTTCTTAATTTCCTCACTGCCTCCTCTTCCTCTCTTCTTCTGTCTCTCCTCATTTTCACCTTCTTTTTATATCTTGCCTCCTCCTCTCCTCCTTTCCTTCTCCGATGCTACCTGCCTCCTTCTCCTATTTATTCTTGACCTTCTCCTTATTCCTCTCCTCCTTTTCCTCCTCCTCTTTTTTTCTTCCTCCATTCTGCTTCTGCTCTCCTCCTCCTACTTCTTCAATTTCTTTCTTCTGCTTCTGCTACTTCTCACCATCCTCTCCTCCTGCTTCCCTTACTCATCATTCCTTCTCTCTTCTTCCTCCTCCTCCCCCTCTTCTTCTCTCCTCCTCCACCTCCTCCCCTTTCTCCTCCTCTTCAACCTCTCCTCACCCTCTCCCTCCTTTTTCTTATCCTCCACCTCCATCTCTCTCCTCCCTTCTCTACATCTCCTCCTCTTCCTTCTCTTCTCCTCCTCCCCTCCCATCGTCCTCAGTACACCTGGTAGTTATCGTAAGATTCATCTCTCGGTGTTGTGTACTTTCGTTTCCATAGCAACCGCATCCAAGCTACTCTCTGCCCCCTTCTCTATTGAAGACAAATCTCTCTTTCACTCTATCGTCCCCCTCTCTCTATTTCTAAGTCTGTCTGTCTGAATGTTTGTCTGTTGTTCCTCTTGTTTCTCTCTCTCCTTTTCTCTTTCTGTCGTCTCTCTCTCTCTCTCTCTCTCTCTCTCTCTTCTCTCTCTCTTCTCTCTCTCTCTCTCTCTCTCTCTCTCTCTCTCTCTCTATATATATATAATATATATATTATATATAATATATATAATTTATATATATATATATATTATATATATATATATAATATATATATATATATATATATATTATATATATATATTATAATATATATATATATATATATATATATATATATATATATATATATATATAATATATATATATTCCTCTTCCCCCCCCCCCCTCTCCTCCCTCTCCCTCTCTCTCGTCTGTTCCTCTCTGCTCTCTCTCTCCTCTCTCTCTCTCTCTCTCTCTCCTCTCCTCTCCCTCTCCCTCTCCCTCTCCCTCCCTCTCCTCTCCTTCGCTCTCTTCCTCTCCTTCTTCCCTCTCCCTCTCCCCCTCTCCCTCTCCTCTCCCTGTCTCTTCTCCTCTCCCTGTCTCTCTTCTGCTCTCAATCCTGCTTCATCCCCTCTTCATTTTTCCATATTGACTTAGTCGCCACCGCAACACTTGCTAATTTTGCTCGTCTCAATTTCCCGAGAAGAGAGAGGTTCGTAGCGTGTCAAAAGGAACATCTGCATTTTCTGGTATAAATAAGTGCTGCTAATCTCACGCAGCTTGAACTTACTATATGTGTGCGCGTGTGTTTGTGAATATATGTGTATCTGTGTGTACGCGTTTGTGTGCGTGTTTGCATTAAGTCTGTTATTATTAATTCGTGTACTTTTTTGTTCCTATAGTATATATATTAGTATGTTCCAAAATGTTATGAATGAATGTCTGTTTTCAATTCGTTTTTCTTTATCTTCACTCGTTTTAAGCTTGTTTGCCACTCATTTGCTCAGTGTGACGGTTGCGGGTGTGACGTAAGCGCGCCCGTCACAGCCCGCGCGCCGCGCCCATCACACACACCACGCTCGTCACCACCGCGCCCGTCACACTCACGCTCGTCACCACCGCACCCGTCGACCCCCGCGCCCATCACACCCACGCCCGTCACCACCGTCACACCCGCAGCGCCCGTCACACCGGCCCGTCACACACCCCGCGCGTGCCCGTCACACCCGCGCCCGTCACACCCACGCCCGTCACACCCGCGCCCGTGAGCGTGGGCGTGACGGGCGTGGGTGTGACGGGCGCGGTGGGTATTTTCCCCTTCAGCCGATCCCGGGTTCAAGCGAGTCCAGCATCCGGGGATTTGAATCTCTCCTCATCTCTCTTTGATGCTGTAAACCAACGCTAATGATGCTCTCCTCCGCAGCTTCAAAGCATAACCCTTGATAAAGAACGAGAGAGAGAAAGAGATATAGATAGATTGGACTGGATTGGTTGATGGGGTGGAGAGTGTGGATGCGTTTGGCTGGGTTGCGGTGCTTGGGCTTTATCATTTCTTAAATAATTTTTCTTCTTCACTCACATGTCTACACATAAATATTCACATAAATACACGTACACACAGT
>NW_020868306.1:42500-45000 GCF_003789085.1 Penaeus vannamei
CAAGTGGTGAACCCATAGCTACGCCATCTATCTGAGTATATAAATTGTTATCAAATGTGAAAACAGAATCTCTTGTGGCAACAGAAAATTTTTTTTTTCTTGTTTAGACCAAACTGTGATATGGACTCGTCTGATATGGAGTCCGTAATAATCTGTGTAGTTTCTGACAGAGGAAACGTGAATAGTGATTCCACGTCAAAGCTAGCCATTGTGAATCTTCAATGTTAGTTGTTGATTTCTTCCACAAATCCAAAGTGTTGGCAGTGGTATACTCATTAATGGTTAGGGGTTGGATGATTTTGACAAGGAATTTAGCAAGGTTATAGTTAAATGTATTAATAGAGGACACAATAGTTTCAGGGTGTCCCTATTTTGTGAACTTTTGGGAGTCCATATAAGTAACCGGGTCGAGAGCCAGAAACAAGAATGGAGTTCATATATGGTTTCATGATGGTTTCTTTTTAAAGGTCGTAATATCCTGTTTAATTTTATCCTCCAAGTTGGAGATACTTGGGAAGATACAACGTTTCTAGAAGTTTTAAAATTAGACGAGTTGAAAGGATGCTTAGATAGTTTGTTATTAATTCATTCTATTTAAGCGATAACTATGCCTTTTCCTTTGGTCTTTGCGGTCTTGTTATTACAATCTTTTAAATTAGAAGAACATCAGAGTATTGTTCAGTATGCGTCAGGGCTGTGNTATATATATATATGCCACAGTAGACACACACACCACACACCAAAACACACAAAACACACACACACACACACACACACACACACACACACACACACACACACACACACATAAATATATATATATATATATATATATATATATATATATATATATACATTATATATATAATTACATATATATATATAGTATATATGATATATGTAAATATATTTAGATATACAATTATATATATATATGTAATATATATATGTGTATCATATATATATATGTATTATATATATATATGTGTGTGTGTGTGTGTGGTGTGTGTGTGTGTGTGTGTGGTGTGTGTGTGTGTGTGTGTTGTGTTATGTGTATATAAATATATATATATATATTTTTTTTTTCACACACACACACACACACACACACACACACACATATATAATATATATATAATATATATATATATATATATATATATATATATATATATATATATATATGTTATATTTTGTAAATATAATATATAAATATATATACATATATATTTATGTATATATATATATATATATATATATATATATATATATATATATATATATATATATATATAAATTTTCGGTTGTATTTTCCACTCGGGAACCGTAGTCGTAGAATGAAAAGGAGAACCAGTGCTGCGGTGAACATCTTTATTGTAAACGTTTCAGAGATCGTAATTCATCTCCATCATCAGTACTAGAAATAAAGAACCAGAAAACATATAATTAGATGTAGTAAACAAAAGAAAACATAGTTCATAAGAAGAGCAACAATTAAAATAGGAATAAAATCAAAACAATAAGAAACGGCAGAAACATAGTGAAAAAAGTGTGTAAGGGTGGACATACCAAACAAGTGTGAAATGGTGGTTATGGTGATTACACAGTGAACAACTGGATGGCTGTGTTGGCATTCAGCTCGGGTTTTCATCTTATGGGTATGCAGGGATTCTAGGATGAGGAGGTCGAGTCTGTTAGGTGTGGAAGACAGAATTTTAAAATCACTGTGAGTGAAAGGATGGTCTTCTGTTGTGAATGATGGCGGATAGCGGGAAAAGATGGTCTGCTCAGAGGTAGGCTGGTTCTTATTGACTTACCCATATGCTCAAGTATTCTATGTTTGAACCATCGTGTAGATGATCCAATGTACCTAGCATTGCATCTAGGACAGTTAAAAATATACACAATATTTGAACATGATTCTGAGGGCAGAAGCATTTTCATTTTAAAGAAAGAGTTGATATTATAGGAGTTCACAAAAACAATGTTGAATTTAATTTGTGGGAATGAATGTTTCAGTATCTCACGTAATTGTTTACGGATGGTGAAGCTTATATGTCCAAGATACGGTAACTTTATATACTTGGTTTCTTTGGGAGCAGTCTGTATTTTCGTGGGTGGACATAATTTGTTATCTAGGAATGATCTAAGTGTCTTGTAAAATACGTTGTCAGGATAGCCATTGTTAATGAAGTAATCAACCAAGAATTTCATTTCTTTGTCAAACTGCATCCAGGTGGAAAATATGTTGAAAGCTCTGTTGATTAGAGTGGCGATACTGTTAATCTTATATTTCATAGGTGAGAAACTTAAAAAGTTCATTCCCAAACCTGTGAAAGTAGGTTTTCTGTAAACTGTAATGGAAAGGCGTCCATTTTCTTTAGATATCAGTGTGTCAAGAAAGGGAAGTTCGTTTTCCTTTTCTATTTCACACGTAAACTTAATGTTACATATCATTAGCAAGCGCATCTACAAAGATACAATTAACACAGTTTTCAAC
>NW_020868306.1:57500-62500 GCF_003789085.1 Penaeus vannamei
GCACGATTACGCCGCCAAGACAGTTCTCTGGATCGGAGGAATCTTCCCCGTGAACTCGAAGAAAAACAATGGATTTACAAGCGCGACGCTCCTCAAGGGTAAGGGACTCCAAGTGTAAACGCAGAAAATCGTTGAACTAGAAGGGTAAGGGGCATCTAATTTAAACCCTTGGAAAATGATTTACCTGGAAGGATAAGTGATTCCTAATGTAAGCTTAGAAATTATGTAACTGGAAGGGTAGGTAAATTTTCAAACATAGAAAATCATATTGTTAGAAAGGAAGTGGATTAATTGTAAACATATAAATACCATATGATAGATACGTTGCCTTTTTTTTTTTTTTTTTTTTTTTTTTTTTTTGCTTTCTTCTTTTTGAGAATTAATCTTCCATTACTTTCTCACCAGCCGCATACATGGCGACGGACCGAGTGAACAACAATTCCGAGATCCTCCAGGACTATGACATCAAATTAATGGTTCAGAACGGCGGATGCAAGAGTGAATACGTTCTGGCTTCGTTCATTCACTACGTTCGCAGCGAGACTGGAAGCCCCCCCCTGGAACAGATGATCGGAATTCTAGGTAAGGATTTGCCACGGAAAATGTGTCAAGTGTTCGTCGGTCTTTGTGTGCGGACGTACGTCTGTTCCGTTGCAGGAGAACATGAACACGAACACGAACACGCACACGCACACGCACACGCACACGCACACGCACACGCACACGCACACGCACACGCACACGCACGCACACGCACACACAACCACACACACACACACACACACATATATATATATATATTCCACATTTGTATATGTGTCCTTTTATGCGGAAGCTCCCTTCTTGGGCAGGTGCCAGATTCATCCGGTCATAGCAAAGGGGTTGAGTTCATAAGGCTTGCTCGCGGGGAAGTCTCGGTCACGTAGAAGGTATTGGCCTTGGGTAAACAAAGCTTGAGTGTGAAAGGTGCGAAGTAGCTGCTTCCTCTGGTGATGTAGATTCAGGAGGATTTCAACAGGAAAAAATAATGAGCAAGACTTCCTTATCTTTGGGCAATCTAGGCAAGTATTTTTTGCTACATAGAAATCGCTGGGCCTAAACTTATTTCTAACCAAGCGCAACTTGTGTGCTTCAATCGTAACCATTGTGTGTGTAAACTTTTCTTTGTGATGGGAAGCAGTTTCCTTCATTTACGGCTCGAAATGAAATAGCAAGAACTTGTGTTTCGGACTCTTTGAGGCAGCTGGACGTAATTCTAATCATCTCGGACACGTCAATCATATTTGTCTTGTGAGCAAAGTGTGCGTGACTTCTCGGTGTTGCGGGGCACAAGATCCCAATATTTACAGATTTTTGCGTCTTAGAATTAACTTATGGACATAATAACTGTAAACCTATATAAAGCATGGTGTCTGCATATTCACCAATGCCTTAAAATTAAAGAAACAAATTCCAGTTTGTAATCCTAGAGGGAATTCCGTGTATAACGGTCAAGTAGGTGATTTGGGTCTTATATCAGGGAATCGAAATGATGTGTGAATAAATGAATGGTTAGCTCGGCTAGTATAAGGTAAAACAGGCACAACGATATGCACACACTCAATGAGGAAGTAGTAACGAAGCACCTACTATTAGTTATAGAAAATGCAGGTGAAAACAACAATAATAATAATATAATAATCTTTATTTCATCTTCATTCATACATATATAAAAGAGTATTGAAGGATGAACATAGAAGACAAACAATATGAGCATATCGAGTAAATTAGTGAAAAAGAGCAATCTTGGCTCTAAATACAATTAAATATGCAGTATATACATAAATCAAATAGTTTCAGAACAGCTTCACAGTGCAACAAATACACGTGTATATATAATGCAAATGCAAACAGTAAAATGATTTATGTACAGTAAAATCTTAATTTAGATAAGAACATAACATGGCATAGAGATGAATGATTCACATACTGTCATTTAACAACTATGTGGAATTAACATAGAACAGGTTAGCCCAATTCTACCAAATGTTACTTTTGTTTTTTACATCACTGTCACGCAAGGCTGCTATCAAAATATTCGAGGATTTTAAGATCTGCATTACACTGTAAATTGCACTCCTTTTGTAACTTGAAGATTCTAGAGATTATTGGATACACACAGACTTGATGCAGTCTCCCACTAAGGGGCACCGAACAATAGTCTCAGGATATTATTGTACTGTAAACATTGCGACTCTATGCCGACACCAGAGGGAGGAAGAGTACAATGGGTAGCAAAAAGTTTTTTAAAAATTGCATTTCACGTCCTCTTTTGGAAATCTTGAATGTTCTTATCTGGGTGTTCCCTCTAGCACACAGTTTTCCTAGTTTCCTTCCGCATATCCTCTTCATCCATAAAATCCAGTTAAAATATGGCCGATGAGCGAATATTAGGCATGATGTGCATGCAGACACATTTCGTTGAACTGTATAAAATATGGTGTGTATCCGCAAATTGTTGACATGACAAGCAGCTCATTAAGGTCAGAGGCACTGGGACAGACAACTGCTAGATCATCAGTGTATGAAGTGTTAGTTGGACGCCCAGCTGCATTTATTCTTGTTGCATTTAGCTGTACATTTAGTTGAACTACATAGATATGAAAGAGCAGCGGGCTAAGACGTGATTGCTTAATACCATTATCCATCGAAAAAGATCTGACCCATACACTGCTCCTTTACACATATAGGAAGCTGGTTGCTATAAGGGAGGCTGGCATGCCCCAATCAAGAAGCTTAACAAATAGTCCTCAGAAACTCAAGACTATCTAAGGCACTCTTTATATCTGTAAAACATATGGAAACCAGCGTATTCAGATTATAGTAGTAATTAATTACTTTAATTGCATATATGCCTAACTGTGGAATGCCTCGCCTTAAACCAAACTGGTTATCGTCCTTATGAAAAAAGTCCAGCATTCGAATAGTAAAATATTTTCAAAGATTTTGGAAGCAGCAGTTGCAATGCCAATAGGTCTATAATTGCCACTTCACGAAGCATCTTTCTCTTTCAATTTGCTTTTTAACAGTAGAATTATGGAAACAGATGATGGAAATAGGCAGGTGAGCATGTGCTAGAAACGAATTGAAATTTAGAGCTAGCCACACCAGAACTATACAAGGAGCATATTTATAAAATTCATTGGGATCTTATCCAATCTTACCAACTTGTTTGATGGCAGATTTATAGAGCTATTATGGACCTCCTCAACATTAACGGCATTAAAGTCTTCTAGAGCACATTCGTTCAATTTCGTTTCAATCAAGTGTTTGTATCCACCATCCTCAATAGAATTTAGATCCTTATTATACTTTCCCCGCCATAGGTCAGCTATTTTAATCCCCCCTTTGGGCAATTTTGTTCGTCTTGGGATTCAAAGAATACACCTCGCGCCAGAATGACCCTGTCTGTCCCTCCGGCAACTTATCAGACAGCGCCTCGGCCCTCATATCGTCCTCCGACCTGCAGAGCTGCAGGACATGTTTGAATCGCGTGCAAGCATGTCGCATCGCGTCAGCCAGAGGACGTGAATGTGGGAATTGTAGAATATCCACGTAAGAATGCACTTCTTGATTCAGCATACTTCCTTGACATGCGCTGACCATCCAGGTACTACCAGTCGTTTAGATCTGGTTACACCAAGTATCTGCATGGCACAGTTACATATGATGGGGGTAAATTTGTTAAAATCAATATTAAAATTAATACCATGCTTATGATTACATTTGTTACACAACCTATTACAGTATAAAGGGGCACATATAGTCATATCCTTCTCCAGAGTAAAAGTTAAAAGTTCATAGAATGCATTTAGTGTCCGCTTGTTATCGAAATTTCAATTTATTGTATTTCTAGTTGTGGCATTGTCATATGTCATTGTCGTGGTAAAACATGAAGCTTGAGTTTGACATGCAAGTGGAAATGGTCAGAACCATGGTAGAAGTTATCAGACGTGAATGTATAAGTTGAAAGCACCATTGCCATCAGATGTAAATGAGAGAGGGTGACCTTAGTGCAGGTGAATGAAAGGGGCCTTGGCTTGTGGGTTTGTTAATGAGGAGACTTCTGTTTCTTTGAGTACCGATGGCGGACTGGTGACGAGCTAGACCCGTGCGTCGTCGTCTGTCTGCCTTCTTTCTCTCTGTCTCCCGCCTGACGAGCTGTGTCCTTTTACGCGGAGGTTCGCTTCTTGAGCAAGTGCCTGTGAAAGGTGTGAAGCAGCTGCTGCCACTGGTGATGTAGATAGCTATATATTCTATGTATTTACAAAATTAAAAAACTATTAGCATTATGAAATTGACCAGAAAAATTAGTGAAAACACGTACTCTTGGCACTTGGCTTGCAAAGACGCAATTTCAAAACCTTATTTACAAAGAGCATTAGCAAAAAAATTCTATGAGTGAAAATGACATAAACTCAGTCTGGCGAGAGGATTACTCAAAGTTGTGGAAGTAGAGACTGTCCAAGATTAATCAACTGTTCACGTGCGTGAAAAAAGAAAACAAGGCCGGGAGGATGACACGAATTTTTCAAGTAAAAAATTGTTCATCTGTGTTGTCACCTGCCGTAGTCGGACATATTCTCACACAGAAAAAGTCTGTCTCCGTCATTTCTATCGCTTCTCTGATGGTTGCGTTCGGACGTGTTTCGTTCTCCTCGCCTTCGTCATCGATGCCGTCTTTTTCATCAGAATGTCGCGTTGATGGTTGATACGATATCGCTCGTGACCGGTTCGTTGTCGCACTTCACGTATTCCGTAGCTGTGAAGTCTCCTGACCCGGTTGCGCGTTGGAATCGCCGAACGTAATCGGCTAACGGCATTTCATCTTCTGGATCCTCTTTTACCTCATCCGTTAAACCAGCGCGCCCAAAACACGCCGCGACTGTTTTCGAACGCTCGCGCTTGACTGCCTCTGCCGTCCACGTTGGTTTTCTGCCCACCGTCTTCGACGTCCTTGA
>NW_020868306.1:112500-120000 GCF_003789085.1 Penaeus vannamei
AGGCATGCAAGCACTTAACACTATCTAGGGGCGTCCTTTGTATGTGCCATAAAAGTTAATTCAGTAATAAACTTTAATCCAGACTTCTAGTGCTCATGCACATTGGCAGCATCCAAGATCAACTTTTAATGCACTTCTGGACCAGGCTTCATTGTTGCCACTACTACGGCACGTCTATTACGGCACGTTTTCTGTGTTCAGCGTGATTACACAGAAGACGGGAATTCTAAGGGGAACAAAAATAATGAAGGTTTCCCTTTAACGAGAAGCAACTTTTTTCTGAGAAAGGTAATGGAAATAATTACCTTACAATGATGTAAAAATGTACAGAGCATTAGTTTTATTTAATTAAAAAACATTACATTGATTAATACGAAGTACTGCTCCAAGGGAAACCCGAAACGTATTAATTTCCTAAAGATAACGATTAAAATATGTATTAACGTGTCCCTTCTTCCGGAAGGCCTCTTTCGCCGGCGGATCAGGCCTCGAGAAGGACGTACCGTTATCCTTCAGGCAAGAATTCTTTTGCAATATTGTTTTCTATAGACTTCATTCAGGTATGATGTATTTCAGCGACTTAGGGATATATGCATTGGGTGAAGGCCACAGTGTATATCATTTTAGGTTTATGAGAGGAAATATAAGAATAAGTATTTGAAACGTATATTATCGGTTATGTATCTGAACTTTAAAAAACACTGTGTTAGTGCATATCTATTGCTCATGCTGAAGGAGTGGCTACAAACAGCATAAGTCGAAGTGGCACCACATCACATGACACCAACCTAACCAACAATCCACCTCAGACCATTGTCTATCACATAGCATTTGCTCCTTACACGTCCCCACCCCATGTAAACATGATCCACTGTACGAAGGGGATCACATGTAACACTATTCAAACACAGTTACACCCAGGAACTCAGAGTGTGCATCTCTTTTCATAGTGTTGCATCTCTTTTCATAGTGTCGCATTTATGTGATAAAAGAGCTATAGCTTAAGGCCTTACATTTTAAGGAACCTTCAAAGCTTACTAATATGTTGAAATTACTGCATGACGTTCGAAGATATTCGTCTGTTTATGCATTTTATTTAAATATTTTAGTTATTTCTTCAATATATACGACGGGCTTCGCCAAAGCATTTAGGCCAAAAATAACCGTTTTTTTAAAGCAACTTCTATATAATACTATATGCTTCAAATGTGCTCATGTTTTAACTTTTCTAATACTCTATATTTCTGATGGAGTTGGAGGGTAATAACGCAGGAGTGGAACGACAATTTTGCAGAGAGCCTTGCAGGAATCCTCATCAACCTTCAGCCACGGTTTAGAGTCCTTTGTGGGCAGCCAGCCGTCTTTAGATTATGTCTTTGGTGGCATTCTGCTTGATCAACATTTCATTGATAAACACCTCAGTCTCAATATACGTATTTCATTATCCTTCCATGACATTATTTCATTCCTCTATGTTTAACTTTTATCGAGAAGCCTACAATACTTAATCGAACCTTTCTCATATTCGTGAGTAGATCTTGGGTTTGATTTGCATGAAAGAAGGTCATGAAAATGGAGATCTCGAAATGCAAATCAATATACCATGGGAGATACACTAATATTAGAACGGCTTTTAAGTCTTCTATGCATACTATACACATCCCTTAATATTGTAAGAATACGAATTAGGCAAAATCACCATAATTGCCACCAAATAATGAGTGAGTAATATTACCTCACTCCTGCCGTACGAGGTTACCTGGTATGGCATGAAATTGTATGGGGACGATCCGTAGAGTAAAATTACTGCAAATAGACCGAATTACGGCATTTTGGCAACCCTGCCAGGCTTTAATATTGAGCTCATTTTTTAATCCTGCACATGCGCAGAAGGGACAAGTTAATCCCACCAATCATATACTGTTACGGCACGTGTCCGTCATGAACTTCACAGGCGCCATCGCTTGAGTTGCCATTTTCGGCAATAACACCGATCGTTTTAGAATTTTTATACTAAATATTTATTCTGAAAATGAAATTGCATATATTTACACAACTGATCAAATATTCCGATAAAGGAAATAACTCATGATAATGAATATAAAAAGCAAAATAATCCCACAAGGAATCTTTGAAGTTCAGAGGCTGCGGGGAAGTAACTCCAATTTAGTGAAACGAAAAATATATGGTCACAAAGGTAAACGTTTTAAATCAAATATGAACCAGTGTTTTAAAGAAGAATTATGTGCTGAGTTTTTCTCAACTACTTTACTACAAAATTAGCAAGTATACTTTCATATGGCCATCCTGAACAGCATTCTGAAGAAAACATGTTTCCCTCCTCCAACACGATTCAACGCAGCAAAGAGCTTCCGAGGAATGGATATTAATTAGTTGATATAATTTTTGTCCTTGTGTCATTGAAAAAATATAGGCTTAATAGTTGATACAGCAGTTTCGTTACCCATTTTACTACTACAAATATAAGATCGTTTCATAAATAATCATGTTTCTCTCATAAGTAGGCCTACTTGTGCCTCGTAATTATCATATGAAAATCAAACTGCATCTTGAGTAACTGACTATAACCTTCTATAACAATCTCCTTTCCCCCAATCTATAGAATATGAATATCAGATGTCAGAAAAGTCTTTTAACAATGCAGTTAAATTGCAAATTGCAAGGTTTTTATCCAAATAAATTTTATACCGGACTGCAAATCTTTAATGCTGTCTTCTATATCATCTAGGTAGGGACATGAAGGGTGAGTGTTGAATAGGTATCTTTTGGATGATTTTGTTGCTTATTTACAGGTATGAGTGCATGACTTGCTCCAGACGCTACCCTACACAACATGCAACAGTTATGTGTGAAGAGCAACATTACACAGAAATGTTTCAAAGTACCATTTTTTTCAGCAATAAAAAGACAAGACATACCTCAGCTCTCACCCTCCCACACGCCCAGAAATCTGAGACCAGGACCTTCACATCAACAGCAGAGGGCAGAACCATCAGAACAAATCATATTTGAAACATAATTTTGAAAAAAATGTGTGCAGAAACTAGAGGTACGAACCTTCTTACTTTAATATGATGCTAGTATTAGTTTTCCATTTTAAGAACATTGCGAGGCATAAAGAATTTATTAATAATATGAATAAGTTTTTAATGCCTTGTCTTCAATCATGTAGGTACGTCTAGGATGAAGGGAAGGAAAAGGCGGTCTTCAGAAGCATCTGAGTTTATATTATTATTTACAGAACACTTTAAACAATTAAGGGGCAAATCAGTGCAGAGATTAAAAAAAGGCAGAAGATTGGCAGTGTGTTCGTGTGTGTGTGCGCGCGCGTGCGCGCGCGTGTGTGTGTGTTTGTGTTTGTGTGTATGTCTATATATGTATGTGTGTGTATGTGTATATTTTTTCTTTCTTCCTTTCTTTTAGGTTTTGATATTCTTTTGCAAGTATGTGGTAACAGCTAAAGCGAAATTGGTAAAAGTGTGATGTAATATATCACGCCCTTAACTCACAGTGCAGGTGTCTGTCAAGATACAAATGGAAAGTTATATTGTGTAATATTTTTGGTCTTACAATGAAAATATCAAATATGTGTGTGCGTGTGTGTGTTCTATTATTTATATTACTTTAAGAGATTCAACATTTCCAAGATTGACTCCTTTCAATTCTAATTCAATAAGTCTCCAACTGAAGATGAACTGAAAATAAAAGAAATGATGTAACGAACTTGAGTGATGGCCCCGTGAGCAGGTGTCCATGACAAGAATAATAGAACAAGTGTTTGGTTGATATTGTGTGTGTGTGTGTGTGTGTGTGTTTGTGTGTGAGTGTAAATATATATATATACATATATGTGTATATATATATATATATATATATATATATATATATATATATATATATATATACATTACATATATTTATATATATATATATATATATATATATATATATATATATATATAATATACACATACCTATGCATTTACATATATGTGTGTGTGTGTGTGTGTGTGTGTGTGTGTGTGTGTGTGTGTGTGTGTGTGTGTGTGTGTGTGTGTGTGTGTGTGTGTGTGTGTGTGTGTGTGTGTGTGTGTGTGTGTGTGTGTGTGTGTGTGTGTGTGTGTGTGTGTGTGTGTGTGTGAGTGTAAATATTTATACATATATGTGTGCATATATATATATATATATATATATATATATATATATATATATATATATATATATATATATATATATATATACACACACACACACACACACACACACACACACACACACACACATATATATATATATATATATATATATATATATATATATATATATATATATATATATATATATATATATATATATATGTTCTGGCAATGAGTAAGAGTGGAGTCGTTCTTTTGATCAGTGTCATTAAGTGCTAAAATTACGTGTCCAAAGTGATCTGTGATAGTGCTACACAGGAGAGAAAAAATCGTGAATGTATAGCGCATATAATCCAACCAAAATAGAAATAATAAGTCATCTGATAACCTCACAAGTTTATAAAATGTATTATCGGACCATACGTACGCAGACTTTTTAAACCAACAGGAGTGCCAGAAAGTGCCAACTAGGAATACTAGGATTCATTACAGTGTTAGAGAAGCTCATAAGTTCATCGAGAGTGCCTCAATATTCAGAATCAGAGAAAAGAAAATAATAATAATAATCTCCCCCCATGAAAAGTATACCAAAATACGAAAGCATTAGGAAATGATAACCAACACCCGTGCCACAGGTCGCCGAGTAACAGTGCCAACCGCGCGGGCATTACAGTTTCCACTCAAGTAAATTTGCTAAGGAACAGTCAACGGCCAGTAAGTAAGTACAGTACATCACAAAATCAGGTAGGTTTAAAAATGGTTCCCAAAAAAGCGTAAAGTATCATCTGCCATTCGACAGAAGAAACACCTGATAAATCAAGTAATAATGAAGCGTAATTCAAGCTTTGGCACCTCAGATGAGCGCCAGACGCCGACCCCATGACCTGTGGTCAGCCGAGGCCGCACCCCGTTAGGCTTAACAACAGTTAAGGAACGCGACGCCGCTCCGAAATTGTCAGATACAAAATCACCCTTATAACTCACTTTATCCCAAACCCCATCCTTACCCCCTCCAATATCATCCTAAATCCTCCCACAACACCCGCATCCTTCCCTCAATTCCTCTGTTACAACACTACAATTTAAGGACATTATAATGCATGGGCTCATTATAATGGAGTGCGTATGTGCGCCTATGCAGACACTGTTCATACGTTCGTGCGCGAGTATGAGCGCGTAGCCACGAAAGTGCGCAGGTGCATATGTGCGCATGTACATGCGTACAGGTTCATATGAGTGTAGGCGAGTTTAAATTCATGTGCGGATACATGGGTATGTATGCTGCTGTTTGTATACGTAAGGCTATAAGCTTCCATATAGCTTTGTGATAGAATACATTATGTATGGGTATGTTCCGTGCTTATACATGAGGGCATACATGGGTTTAAAGGCGTAAATATGCAAATTTGTACATATGGTGAATATATTCATGTATGAATGTGTACATATACATGTGTACATAAGCATGTATATATGTGTATGTGTATATAGGTATATATAATGTGCATGTATATGTGTATGAGTGGGTGAATGTATAGGTAGACATATGTAGGTATTTATATGTGTATATGTATAGGTATACGTATATAGGTGTGTGCAGGATGAAGGAAGGTGGATAAATAATCAAGTATATGTATGTATGTATGTATGTATGTACGTATGTATGTACGTAGAGGTAGTTATATGTAAAGCAAGTACAGATATATATACACATATATACGGGGGGGGGGAGGGGACACTAGTGTATGCTGCATATATATGTGCTCATACACGGATGCGCGAGCACATGCAGGGATAGATACATGCGTATGTATAGTGATATGTAGGTTTGCGAGGTACGCAAAAAGGGGTGTTTACATATACACGGGTGAGTATACACTCATGTATACTCACTCACTTATCAATAACATATAACAAGCGCATAAACGGACAGGCGATGTGAACATATGACTAGGTCAGACTATGATGGACATGTATGTAGTTATTTATAACGTAGGAATAAGTATCCATATTCATAAGTATAGATACAAGAATAAAGGTGTATGCTTGCATATGCATATGCGTGGGAATGAGCATATTCGTAGTACTTAGAGCATGTGCGGGAATAAATATGTCTACATCAGGTGCACATACGCACAAATGAAGTTAACAAATAAAATAAAATCAAACATACATGCACTTCTGATAATTAAGCCCAGCTCACGGGAGTAGTGAGCAGGCCGTGCATTGCCGCTCCTAAGTCCACACCAGGTGGGACCAAACCTGCTGGGGGGACTTATCAATGGTATTCCGGCTAAATTACTCCCCTCCCACCAAGATACACCTAAGCCAGTAGGTGGGAGGTAAATCGGCTGTCCACCTCCATGAAAAGACGCATCCAGCCATGGCCCCCATTCCCCGGAGGCGAAGGAGCCCCTGGTTACGGCGGCGATCAGGATCGCTCCGGAGCAGGGGGTGCTAAAAATATCCGGGTAAAGACAGGCCGCCCCACGTTGATGAACCTTTGCACATACAATATAAGGACCATGAGAACTGAATCCGACTTACTAGCTTTACTAGAGGAACTCTCTTCCATTAAATGGGATGTAGTAGGACTCTGCGAAGTTAGAAGACAAGGCGAAGAGCAGAAGTTAATAAATGAGGGACACGTGCTCTATTGGAGAGGAAAACCTCTGGGTAGCAAACAGGAATTAGGGGTAGGATTCTTAATACACAAACGCTTAGAAAAGAACATCGTAGAATTCTATAGGGTCAGCGAAAGAGTGGCTTCTGTAACAATAAAACTAAACAACAGGTACAACTTAAAAATTATTCGTCTATGCTCCAACCTGCAGCCACATTGATGAAGAAATAGAGAGCTTCTATGAAGATGTTCATTTAGCCAGCGAGAGAACAAAAACCCATTTCACAATAATTATGGGGGATTTTAATGTCAAAATAGGTAAAAAGACAGAGGGCGAACAGCAGTTGGGAACCATGGAACAGGCACTAGGAACGACTTTGCGGAGGCTCGATCACTCAGTGTCATGAATACATTCTTCGAAAAAAGACTAGAACGGAAGTGGACATGGAAGTCGCCTTCTGACGTCAAAAACGAAATTGACTTCATAATTTTAAATAGGCGCGATATAATAAAAAATGTTGAGGTTATAAATAAAGTAAATGTAGGCAGCGACCATAGAATGGTGAGAGGCGAAATAAAAATACATCTCAGAAAGGAAAGGAACAAACTAATGTGTAAACCACAGCCAAACTTGGCTAACTTGAGGATCAGAGCAACAGAAGAGGGAAGATGTACGGAAATTCAATACTCAAATAATAAATGAAGCAGTGATTTCAGATA
>NW_020868306.1:142741-145241 GCF_003789085.1 Penaeus vannamei
TTTTCTATTTCACACGTAAACTTAATGTTAGGGTATTGGTCATTTAGGTAAGAAAGGAAATGGTCAATGTGTGACTGTTGTTTGAACAAAAGGAACGTGTCATCAATATACCTTTTGTAGAATATTGGTTTGAAATCATTTGGACAGTTATTTAACCAGTTACATTCATGGTGACATAGGAAGGCGTTTGCATAACTTGGGTCAAGTGGTGAACCCATAGCTACACCATCTATCTGAGTATATAAATTGTTATCAAATGTGAAAACAGAATCTCTTGTGGCAATATTTAGAAAAGAATTAAATTGTTTCTTGTTTAGACCAAACTGTGATATGGACTCGTCTGATATGGAGTCCGTAATAATCTGTGTAGTTTCTGGCAGAGGAACGTTAGTGAATAGTGATTCCACGTCAAAGCTGGCCATTACTGTGGAATCTTCAATGCTGAGTTGATTGATTTCTTCCACAAAATCCAAAGTGTTGGCAGTGGTATACTCATTAATGGTTAGGGGTTGGATGATTTTGACAAGGAATTTAGCAAGGTTATAGTTAAATGTTTTAATAGAGGACACAATAGGTCTCAGGGGTGTCCCTATTTTGTGAACGTTTGGGAGTCCATATAAGTAACCGGGTCGAGAGCCAGAAGCAAGAATGGAGTTATATATGGTTTCATTGATGGTTTCTTTTAAAGGTCATAATATCCTGTTTAATTTATCCTCAAGTTTTAGGAGATGACTGGGAAGATCAACGTGTAGAAGTTTAAATTTAGATGAGTCTGAAAGGATGCTAGATATTTTGTTATAGTAATCATTCTTATTCAGGATAACTATGCCTTTCCCTTTGTCTGGTCTTGTCATTACAATATTTCCATCATCTTTTAAATTTTGAAGAACATCAGAGTATTGTTCAGTATGGTCAGGGCTGTGTACAGATTCTCTGCAATGCTGTACATACATATCATTAGCAAGCGCAGATATCTTGTTGAAAACTGTGTTAATTGTATCTTTGTAGATGTTACAGTTTTTGAGCATCTGACAGGTCCGTTCGAAATGAACAAAGAAATTGGCAAAACTCGATTTGCGGGGTCGAAGACCAAAATCCAAGCCAAGTGATAAAACATTCTTTTCCTTATCAGTTAGAATTCTGTCTGAGAAGTTAAAGATTATTTTGTTTGCATCAACCTTTTTGCTTAGATCAATGCCCAAGTTTTTTAACTTTCTATGGTGGATAGCACTTACAAGACACTTAGATCATTCCTAGATAACAAATTATGTCCACCCACGAAAATACAGACTGCTCCCAAAGAAACCAAGTATATAAAGTTACCGTATCTTGGACATAGAAGCTTCACCATCCGTAAACAATTACGTGAGATACTGAAACATTCATTCCCACAAATTAAATTCAACATTGTTTTTGTGAACTCCTATAATATCAACTCTTTCTTTAAAATGAAAATGCTTCTGCCCTCAGAATTATGTTCAAATATTGTGTATATTTTTAACTGTCCTAGATGCAATGCTAGGTACATTGGATCATCTACACGATGGTTCAAACATAGAATACTTGAGCATATGGGTAAGTCAATAAGAACCAGCCTACCTCTGAGCAGACCATCTTTCTCCGCTATCCGCCATCATTCGCAAACAGAAGACCATCCTTTCAACTCACAGTGATTTTAAAATTCTGTCTTCCACACCTAACAGACTCGACCTCCTCATCCTAGAATCCCTGCATACCCATAAGATGAAACCCGAGCTGAATGCCAACACAGCCATCCAGTTGTTCACTGTGTAATCACCATAACCACCATTTCACACTTGTTTGGTATGTCCCACCCTTACACACTTTTTTCACTATGTTTTTGCCGTTTTATTTTTGTTTGATCTTATTCCTATTTTATTGTTGCTCTTCTTATGAACTATGTTTTTTTCTTTTGTTTACTACATCTAATTATATGTTTTCTGGTGCATTATTTCTAGTACTGATGATGGAGATGAATTACGATCTCTGAAACGTTTACAATAAAGATGTTCACCGCAGCACTGGTTCTCCTTTTCATTCTATTATATATATATATATATATATATATATATATATAATATATATATATATAATATATATGTATATATATATATGTATATATATGTATATATATATATATATCATATATATATGTGTGTGTTGTGTGTGTGTATCTATATATCTATACATACATACATATATATATATATATATATATATATATACATATACATATATATATATATATATATATATATATATATATATATATATATTATATATGTGTGTGTGTGTGTGTGTGTGTGTGTGTGTGTGTGTGTGTGTGTGTGTGTGTGTGTGTGTATAAATATAAATAGATAAATAAATAGATATAAATAATAAATAATATATATACATATATATATATATATATATATATATATATATAATATATATATTATATGTCTATCTATCTATATATCTCTCTATATATGTATAT
>NW_020868306.1:171339-173839 GCF_003789085.1 Penaeus vannamei
TGGGTTCATTCAAATAATCCTCTCGAATACCCGCCGCAGCACGCCAGGTATCTGCGTTGCTCTTTTGGGACATGTCATAAGCGTTCGACTCGAGGTCTCCCGTCATGCGCAGTCATCTAGTTCGGCACAGAGTTAATAGAACGGGGCGTTCCAATATATCGTGCACTTTACCCTCGGAGTATGGCTACTACGAAGTCAAAGGATGAGCGTTAAGTGGGGTTCATCGACATCTTTCAGCTTACTGTCACGTGTGGTGTAAAACAGGGCAGGCTCTCTCGCCTATCTCTTTATATATATATGGACGAACTTTCAGCCAGGCTGAATAACCACAAAATTAGGATGCTATAATAATGATCAACTTGTAACCACTTAATCTATGCAGATGACATTGTTCTCTTTTGCCCCTCACTGGCTGGCCTGCAGACGCTGCTTAATGAATCTGCTGAGTAACATAGCAGCTGTTAGCTACACTAAACACCGATAAAAACAAGATGTGTATTGTTTAACAATACGTTTTAAATAAAACACCCGCGACAGGACTTAGGGTTAATAACATGTACATCCAATTTGTAAATGAAGTTGCATATCTCGGTTATGTGGTTACTCATAATAATTCGGATGATCGTCACATAGAGAGCTAATATAGAGGATTGTGTGTTAGCAGCCAATGCAGTATTTCGTACCTTTTAAAAAACTGTTCACATGATGTTTAAGGTACTTCTGTTTAAAAGTTTCTGTTAACGTCTCTCTACTGTATGCCGCTTGTGATGAACTTCAGAGTCAGCTTTGAACAGGCTTCGTGTGTGCTATAATAACAGCCTGAGAAGGTCGTTCGCATTGCCAGCCGTAGCAGCATCTCTCATTTTTGTGTTAATCTCGGCATCGCCAGCTTTGGCGAGCTGCGTCGTAAGGGCGTTGTTAGCTTGCTGTCCAGATCAAAGCTCGCAAATAACAAGTTACTGAATAGCTTTGTAGACGCTAACCATCTGCATACGAGCGCCATGTACTCCAAGTGGAGACCAATCATGTACCTTTTTTAATTGTTTTATATATATATTATTTTTAGGCTTTAACAGTTATGCTTTAGGGTTTCGATTATCTCAGCTATGTGTAAAATTGTATCTGTATTATATACGAAATACAGATTATTATTATTATTATTATATTCTTTTATATGCCATTACTATCTCACTTTTTCTTTGATTCCAAACAAAAATATATAGAAATTTCTCATCTTTTCAGACACACACAAACAAAAAAGAGTGGAAACGGAAACAAACAAATTCGACCAAACAAAACACAACAGAGGAAGGAAGAAAGGGATTAAAGAACAACGAAAGATAAATAAAGAAAAGAAATAAAGAAGAAGAAAGAACAAGAAAGAGAGAAAGAAAGAAAGAAAGAACACGAAGCATAAGAAAGCAAGAAAGAAGATGGAAAAGGATATGACAGTCTTGCATAAAAGGAAAAAGAAAATATTTTATTCCTTTTTTGGCGGGAATTTTAATCTCTTCATGTCCTCAGTTCAGCTCCACCTCAAAGGAATGAATTTCCTTCTTATAATGAGGGAATCATATTTAATTAACTTGTAATTAGTTTTTCCGAAGAGATCGGGGCGGGTAGGAAGGATAGATAGAGAGAGAGCAAGAGAGAGAATGAGAGAGAGCGAGGATGAGAGAGAGAGAGAGAGAGAGAGAGAGAGAGAGAGAGAGAGAGAGAGAGAGAGAGAGAGAGAGAGGAGAGAGAGAGAGAGAGAGAGAGAGAGAAAGAAGAGAGAGAGAGAGAGAGAAGAGAGCAAGAGAGAGAGAGAGCAGAGAGAGAGAAGCAAGAAAGTGAGAGAGCGAGGATGAGAGTAATGAGCTGAGGGGGAGAGAAGAGAGAGAGAAGACAAGGAGAGAGAGTAAAGGAGAGCAGAGAAAGAGAAGGCCGTAAGGAGAACAGGCACACACAGACAAACAAAAATACGAAACAGACATAACAATCCAAAGAGCGAAATGAGGAGAAGACTCTCGCACATCATATTAAAATTTCAAAGTTCTCCCACCTCCCCCTCCCCACCCCCACCCCCACTCGCCACGTTCCGCGGAAAGAGAGGCGGAAGTGGCTGCCCTTGGTGGCTCGTTCAGCCGTTCCCCCTTCCGGAATTTAGACGTTACACGGGGGGGGGGGGGGGGGGGGTTCGAGCAGCAACGCGCGTTTCTCTGGACAGCTTTGAGTCAGATATACCCAGCAGGGGGTGATGGGCTGGGGTTGGGGAGGGTGGGGGCTGGAGGGTCTTGGGTTAACTCTGCTCTTTCCTTTTCCTCCCTGTTCTTATCTCTAGTCTTCTCTGTTCTGTATTTTTTTCTGTTCTATACTGTTCTTATCTGCTTTCCTGTGTTTTTTCTCTGATCTTTGGTTCTGTTGTTCTGTCTGTCTCTCTGCCCTCCCCCTCTCCTCTCTTCTCTCTCTTCTCTCACACTTTCTCTCTCTGTCTCCCCCTCTTCTCTCCTCTCTTTCT
>NW_020868306.1:206339-208839 GCF_003789085.1 Penaeus vannamei
TATACATGAATTTATATATATAAGAATTTCTATCTATCTATCTATCTATTTACACACACACATACACGCATATATATGTGTGTGTGTGTGTGTGTTTCTGTTTGTGTGTGCGTGCGTATGTATGTGTATTGTGGTTGCATCTTTGTTACAGATTCTTCATTCAAAAGACAAGGCACATCTATTCTTTTCTGAAATACCATTCATTCACAGAGAGGAAATGGCAAAATACTCGCGTCTCTTTGTGCGTGTGTTTGTTTGTAATCCCGGAAGAACAGCCAGCGGTGTAAAAATAAATAAATAAATAAATAAAATAAAATGTATATAAATAAATTAAACAAAAGGAAAGAAAATCTATGTGTACATGTCCATGTATGTAGAAGTATATGATAAAAAAGAATACCAGGAACGGAAACAAACAAACAAACAAAAACGTTTAAATCAGTCCAAACCAGAAGCCCTCCGAGAGCGCATACCTCCGCCAAGGCAGTAGGGTCACTGATGCAGTAAAAATATTCACACTTGAAGAATCTCTTAAAAATCACCTCTTCCTCAAGCACGCAATGCTACTGAATCCTTTTAAAAAACATCTTGGATCCGGATAAACGCCAATTTAGGGAAATCCAAGTTGGGTTAAAAAAAAATCATTAAAAAAATGTTCTTAACTTCCTGAGACATCCTGCCATCCGGATCACTTCCTTGGCTGAAGTAATAATTATGATAATAATGATGATAATAATGATAAATTGATGATGATAATGACAATAATGATTATTAAAATGATAGTGATAATAATAATAATAATGATAATGATAATGGCAATAATAATGAATATAATGATGATAATAATGATAACATCAACATCACCAATAATGATGATAACAACGGTGACAAAATAAATCTAATTTTTTTTCTCCTCATCTTCATCATCATCACGCTATCGCAATGTTTCTCTGGCGTTGCAATTAGCCCATGCAATATCCAGGGATGCATAATCGCCCAAGCCTCCATTGTTTGAAGACTCAACAAAATCACGCAATGTTGCAATCTATCGGAGTCACATCCAAGAGGAAGCAGAATTTCTTTCCCAGGTGATCTTGCAAAGTTTGGGGAAACGAGCTTACTTACAAATTAGTTTTTAGAATGATGGAATTGTTTGTTTATATATTTCACTTTTTCGTGTATTGGTTTTGTGTTTTGTTTTAATGGATGTGAGAATTTACGGGACTCTTTTTTCTTCCTAATTTTCGTTTTGATTTCTAATTTTGTTGTTGTTGCTGTTATTGTTGTTGTTGATGATGTTGCTGTTATATTTTCATTACTATCATTATTGATATTATCATTATCATTATTATCATTGGTGTCATCGGTCTATATACAGTTACAGCAATCAATATATATCCCTTGCTGACCCTCGGTAATTCCATTGGTCTCACAATCATTATATTAGCTGTAATAAAAAAGATATTACTTTCTGTATCGAAACTATACTATTATAGTTGCTGTAAATAGCAACTATAATAGTAACAAATATTACACAACAACAACAGCAACTGCAAGAACAACAACAACAATCGACTGAATAGCTTAATAGTTCTTGAATGAAAAACTGAAATCGTACTTTCAAAATGTTTTTTTTTCGTTTTATCTAAAGTGAAAAAAAGTTCCGCTCCTTGTCGAATGTCTTTTTTTTTCTTAAGAATGTTGCCTTGAGTGATTCTAATTAGGTACGAGAGAGCAAGCAAAACTAATCTCAAATATGAATTACATATTTTCTTTAAACGTTATATTTTGTTAACATCTTTCTCCATTCCAATTTACTTTCTTCTGTTCTGATATGTGTATTTATGATTCTGTCGGTGTTTAACGTGTACAGAGAGATAGATGGATAGACAGATATATACTTATACAGATAAAAAAAGAAAGATATATAAATAGACAGATATATATGTATAGAAAAACTAACATAAAAGTAATGAATATAGAACACACACACACACACACACACACACACACACACACACACACAGAGAGAGAGAGAGAGAGAGAGAGAGAGAGAGAGAGAGAGAGAGAAGAGAGAGAGAGAGAGAGAGAGAGAGAGAGAGAGAGAGAGAGAGAGAGAGAGAGAGAGAGAGAGAGAGAGAGAGAGAGAGAGAGAGAGAGAGAGAGAGAGAGAGAGAGAAGAGAGAGAGAGAGAGAGAGAGAGAGAGAGAGAGAGAGAAGAGAAGAGGCAGAGGGAGAGGGAGAGGGAGAGGGAGAGGGAGGGAGAGGGAGAGGGAGAGCGAGAGGGAGAGGGAGAGGAGAGAGAAGAGAGAGAGAGAGAGAGAGAGAGAGAGAGAGAGAGAGAGAGAGAGAGAGAGAGAGAGAGAGAGAGAGAGAGAGAGAGAGAGAGAGAGAGAGAGAGAGAGAGAGAGAGAGAGAGAGAGAGAGAGAGAGAGAGAGAGAGAGAGAGAGAGAGAGAGAGAGAGAGAGAGAGAGAGAGAGACAGAGAGAGAGAGAGAGG
>NW_020868306.1:213839-218268 GCF_003789085.1 Penaeus vannamei
ATGATGAAAAACAGATTAATAAGAATGATAACAACTCAAAAGTAATAAATCATTTTTCTAAAAAATCCATTTCATTATTATTCAAGATATTCATTGCCATCACGAAGCTATGACGTCATTTCCGCAACGCTTCGTTCCCTGACAATAAAAAATATATTATGATAAAAGCAGTAATAATCATAAAAATAATAATGAGAATAAGAACGACAAAGTAAAATGTCGTCAATAACTGAATGAATACTGACAATCAATAATAATATCAATAACAAATTATAATAATTATAGTAATGATAATAATGGTAAAATAATTAAAAAGAATAACAACAATAGCACTTATAATAACAATACACTGTATTTTCTCCACAAGCTAGAAAATTCCTTGTGTCTCACTTCAAGGAAAATATACATCTTTTTTCATTCTTTATGAAATATTTCAAAAGGGAAAAATGGGGAACAAATACAATTCCATTTTCTTTTTATATATCCAATCATTATCTAAAAAAAATGTTCCAAAAAGAAAGAAAAAAAAAATGAGACAATATATGAGAGTCAAATTTCCTTGAAGTGAGGCGAGCATTACGTAACTCTAGAATATTTACAAAGACAGCTTTGAATAATATGCTTTAATAGCTAAGAGAAGGTTTTCTAGACAGCACTGTGACTGAGATGAGTTTTCTTGGAATCCTGGATTAACATAGACTTTTTTTCTGTATGGAAATAAAACATAGCTTTGTGGGCTTGGTAATAATAATGATAATGATATCAATATTACTAGAAAAAAATCATAATGATGGAAATAATAGTAATAACCATAATGATAGTAATAATAGTATTAATAAATGTAATGATAGTAGTTGTGGTTCTTCTGACAAAAGAAAATATACACAATTACTAAAATAATAATAAGAATCTAAGTAGAAATTAATAAGTAAATTACATAAACATATAATAACTAATGCAATCACCACAAAAAACAATAATATCAATAATAACCAACACCCAATGATAATGTTAATCATATTACACTAAGATACACCACTCTATCAATTCCAAGATCCACTTTCACCACCAATGGCATCGCAATCATCATCATCACCATCATCACCATTCAGAATCAAAGTTGAACGGCAGGTGACTAAAAAAAAAGTTATTGATGAAAACAGGTGACGGAAAAAATGATTTGTTTCATTTTCTCATACCTGTAATGATCTCGGATTTTTTCTTTTCTTTTTTTATTCTATATTTCGTTTCTATTTTTTTTATTACGTTTTCTTTTTCTTGCTTTCTTTCTCCTCATCTTTTTTATTCATTTGTCCGTTTGTTTGTTCAATTCTCTCTTTCTTTCTCTCTTCTCTCTCTCTTGTTTTGTCCATCACAGCACTGGTTCAAACCTTTCCAATATCACATGACGGGTAAAAAAAGACAAAAAAAATGCTCTTGTGGAACCCATGGCATTTAAATGATAATTATTGTTTATTTTTTCAACCCATTCCTATTCTCATTCCCGAACCATTTTAGGGAAATAAGGAAGGGGGCAGAGTAGGGAGGGGAGTAGGGGGTAGAGGGAAGACAGACACAGGGGGAGGGGGATGAGGAGGGGGTTCTAATCACACATTAAACCAATTTTCTTTTTTTTTTCTTTTCCAAATCATTAAACATTTTTTTTTACGCACACATAACATCTCTGCGTTTGTTTTCAAAGGGGAAAAACCTCCCCTTTCTCAGACTCGCTTCAAAATACAATAATATTAGTATAAATGCCAAAGGGGATTGAAGCTATCAACTATATCATATTATGTATACCCTAAATAAATGAAGAATAAAGAGAAGTCAAAAGAAGACGAAAGACGAAGAAGAGGAAGAAGAAAAATAAGAAGAAAGATATAGATGAAGAAGAATATGAAAAAAAGAAATATATATATATATATTACGATCCCACAGTGGATCTCCATAATACATTAATGATTTATAAGTCAAATGACTAGATACAACACATTTACAAACACATCTGAATAATGTATTTTCCACAACCAAAAATCGCCACTGGATATAAATAGCTTTTCTCTCTGCCGGAAGGTTGGGAAGGGGGGTGAGGGGGGGTGGGGGGTCAGGGGGTCAGAGGGAGGTGGGGGTGGGGGGAGAAGATGGAGTCAGGTGGAGGTGGGGGAGTCAGGGGGGAGGAGGGGGGAGGGAGGGGGAGGGGGGGGAGGGGGGGGAAGGGGGAAGGGGGAAGGGGGAGGGGGAAGGGGGGGTGGGGAGGGGTCAGAGGGGGAAGGTGTGTATATGAGGCGGCGCTGGATCCTTAGATGCATGAAATAATGATGCAAATATTAATAAAAATAAGGATATTATGACAAAGATAATAAAAATTTCAATGAATAAAGTACCGATATATTGCAAACTACTGTAAACTATTTGTTTTGGAAGGGGGAGTGGGAGATAAATGGGGGGTAGGGAGGGAGGGGGAGGGGGAAGGGAGGGTCTTCAATTATTTTTTTTCAAACCTCTCTTTGTTTTTTCTTTTGAATTGCTAGATTTTTTAAACAACAAACTTCCAGCTTTTGAGGAAAATGCCGAAAAAAGAACGTGAATAGTTATCCAAACGAGACTAAAAATAATAATAAATAATAATAATAATAATAATAATAATAATAATAATAATAATAATAATAACAGCAATAATAATATCAAGATTTTTGTTTGTTTTCTCTCTCTCTAAATTTATTATCTTCACGCTTCTACCTTGCCTCGTTCCGCCACCGAGACACACCGTCCCTTTCTCTTCTCTTTTCTCATTATCTATTTTTATAGTTCCATCTCCTCTTTCTCTTTCTCTCACACACACAAGACTCACGAAGGAAAAAAAATTATCCATCACGACCTCCACCCATTCATCAATCCCTCCACCCATTCACAAGATTCCTCATTCACAAACGCCTCTACTCATTCATAAAAAAACACTCCTCCATCCATTCATAAATTCCGCGACGCCTTTCCACCTTTTTTTCTCTTTTTTACTCCGCTCGCCGTACGCTTCACACGTGCCGTACGGTCTGGGTGTCGTCAGCTGTTTTGACGGGGCGGAGCTTCTCTCTCTCGTCCGGTCTGTAGGCGTTGATGTCGTACTTGTCGCGGTGGTAGCGGCGCCAGAAGTGCACGGCGAGGGTGGCCACGAGTCCGAACACCACCAGGATGGGCAGGAGGATCACACACAGCTGGGACCAGTCGGCGGGGGAGGCTGCGGGGAAAAGAAGAGGGGTGAGATTTTTGAGGCGAGAAGAGGAGAGAGAGAGAGAGAGAGAGAGAGAGAGAAGAGAGATGAGAGAGAGAGAGAGAGAGAGAGAGAGAGAGAGAGAGAGAGAGAGAGAGAGAGAGAGAGAGAGAGAGAGAGAGAGAGAGAGAGAGAGAGAAGAGAGAGAAGAGAGAGAGAGAGAGAGTAAATGAAAGAAAGGGAGGGAGAGAGGGAGAGACAAACAACAACAGCAAACAAAAAGACATAATTATGAATGTACTTTGAAAATACTAAAACGAAGTCCATATATACATACAACTTAAACACCAAAGAGAAAAAATCCCAAAACGTAACTGTACTGAAAAAACAAAACAGACTAAGCACAACATTCTCTTATCTTATTTAATTATCACTAGATTAACCACACAAACGACAATGTCAAGGCCATCTTACCAAAGCCTTGTTTACGAAAGGATGTCAACACCATGTAAAAAAATGCAAATTTGCAATCTTAGGTAAAGATAAAAAGAACCATTATCTTTCCCTCTTAATCTCAGGGTTTATAAAGCGTCTCATTAAACTAGTTTGTGCAAGGGGATCGTGTTCAAGGGTCTTTGGTGTAAAGTTTAAAACGAAGTCAATTACAATAGCGTGGCATTATCGACAGTCTTCGGGGCAAAGACAAAGCTGAAAGAACAATGGAGAGAGAGAGAGAGAGAGAGAGAGAGAGAAGAGAGAGAGAGATGAGAGGAGAGAGGAGAGAGATAGATGAGAGATAGAGAGAGGAGAGAGTGATCAGAGAGGCGGGAGAGAGGAGAGAAGAAGAGTCGAAGAGGAGGGAGAGAGGGGGGAGGAGAGGGGGGACCGATGGTATCTTCCACGGAGGGAGCGATACATTTTCTGTTGAGATGAACGAATTGAGTGACGCTGACGAGAATGAATCCTTGGATCGATAGAATGACCATATTACCTGTTGAGGATTGGAGCCACATTGAGCTTTTTGAGATCCTGTGACCATTGAGAGGAAGGAAGAGCGCCGATTTTGAAGGGATCAAGGAGAGATGCTGAGATTTCGCTGATCAGTGTGATATGACTTGAGATGCCGACCTGGAGAAGACCTGCGACGACCAACGAGGACCCGTCGGGAGAGAAAGAGAGAGAAAGAAATAGAGAGAGAGAAATGGAGAGGTAAAAGAA
>NW_020868306.1:230868-233368 GCF_003789085.1 Penaeus vannamei
TACGGTCAAGGTTTGAAATATTGTGGAATTAGTGTATTAGTGGGGGTATAATGCTGTAATCAATGGTAGCTGAGGAATGAATATGGAGAATGATCAAGAGTTATCTGAGGTAGGCTTTAGTATAAGGTGGTGAGTAAGAGTAGGATATAGGATAGAGGTATTAATGGGACTGCTGAGTATATGGATGCATTGGTAGAGATGTGCCGATACTAGAAGTTTCGGGAATTTAAAGCAGTCTTGAGGTGTCGTTGGGGTGGTAGGGAGCGGAGTGTGGCGTGGGCGTAGGCGTGAAGTGGGGATGTGAGTGAGATAGTTATATGGAAAGTAGAGCACGTAGGTGATAGCGAATGGGTATGAGTGGGTGAGGTAGTATGAGAGCTTATATGAGACCGCTGCGCGTATATTTAAGATAGAAAGTGAATGAGCTGACATATGAGGGAGGGCTAATAGATATAGGGGCGTGAGTTAAGCGGTAAGTTGAGGTAGGAGGTATGAATTGTTGGTCAGTAGGTGGGATCCTGAGGGGAGCAGGCTGAGTATGGGGATGGGCTATTATATGTGTGTGTGGTGGTGTGTGTGTGGTGTGTGTGGTGTGTGTGTGTGTGTGTGTGGTGGTGGTATATTATATATATCTATATATACTAACAAGGGTTGATGCTAGGTGAGTGCGCGCGATCTGTAGTTGAGAGAGTAGGTGAGTGCTGAGCTTGCATAGTCGGTTAATGTACGGTGGTGAAGGCAGGTAAATAGTGTTAATATATGTGAGATAACGGCGTAAGGTGAGGACAGGTATGATATGGTAATGGCTATTGGATATAGATAGCGTGGTATTAGTTGAGTTTAAGACAGTATGGACATTGGATAGGGAGGATGTCGAAGTGAGTAGGTATATGAGTCGGGTGGGCGCGCGTATGGGAGCGAGTATCGGTTTGAGAGATGGTAGTATAGGATTGATGTCTAATCGCGGATAAGATCTTGTGATAGGGTCGTGACTGTGAGATATGGTTATATGTGAGGGCGAGGTGCGTAGGGGGTATAGGGGCTCGTTAGAGATGAGTGATTGATGAGTCTGAGATAGAGCTGCAGGTGATGTGTAGGGGATGTGAGGTGTATTATGCTGACTCGCTGATGACGATATGATACCTGTGTAATGTTGGTTGTATGTTCTTAGAGGATGTAATGGATGTGTTTTATAAGCGTCGATGGTCGTGTGAACTACTTGGTCACACTATTAGTATCATCTGTTAACATATATAAGCAGCTATTATATATGGATACGTACTACTAGACGTTGATATACTCATTATGGTAAGAGACTACTTAATATCTGTATATATACACTAATCAATCGCAGTTCGTAGTAAAGTACTAAATAGCTAGCTGAGGGGTGGTCGTGAGCGAGTAATCTTGTGCGCACCTGTTACTGCCATATAGTTGTATATACTGTGTATATGTATAGTATAATATATATATACGATATATATATTATATTTATATATTATATATTATATATATATACGTATACTATCTGTATATATATGTATTATAATATGTATATATATGTATATATTATATATTATATTAATATATATATACTGTATACTATGGGTTATATATATTGGCTGGGTTGTTGGTTGTGTGGGTGGTGTGTGTGTGTGTTGTGTGTGTGTGTGTGTGTGTGTGTGCTTGTGTCATACCGTATCTCCCTCTCTCTCTCTCTTTCTCCTCCTCCTTCCTATATATATATATTTATATATATTATATATTTATATATATACCATACATACATATGTTTTCACAAACACATTAACATATATGCTGCGCAACCACATATCATCATCACACACACACACACAACACACCAACACACACACAGACACACAACACACACATATTATATATATTATATATATATATTATATATATTATATATATATTACATAACACACACATATATAAACATACAACACCACACCACACACATACACACACCACATATAGATACATATATATATATATATATAATATATATATATATATATATATATATATATATATATAATATATATTATATATATATATATATTATATATATATATATATATTACAACACCATATAAAATATTATAAACATACACACAGCAACACACACACAATATCATGAATATATACATACTATATACTATATATATAATTATATATATATATTAATATATATACATATATATACATATATATATATACATATACATATATTATTATATTTATTTATAAATAACACAAACAAAAACAAACATAAACACACACATACATACATACACACACACACACACACACATATATATATATTATAATATATATATATATTATGTCATAATCATTGTTTTGACATTTAGATTTGAATACAATTCAACAGTCTTCTAGAAACAGATAGAGGTTGGGATGTGTTGCCATGTCTGTGTATTCTATTTTGAATATAGTAAAAGTCTTGTGCCCATGT
>NW_020868306.1:248368-250868 GCF_003789085.1 Penaeus vannamei
TTACCTACTTAGCTGATGGATATCATGGCAACAGCGAATAAAACAAGTATCAGCTTCCTTTTGCCAAGATCCCTAACTGTTTCGCTCATATAATATTTAGGACATTCTTGACACGGCGCAGCGTAAGGAGCTGACGCATCGAGGCGCCGTTGGCCGCTCTGGGCTGAGCCAGAGATTTACGCAGCGTGTGAAGGCAAATGAATCCAAGGGCGATGGCACTGAAACTGATAATAGAAAACAGCGTTCAGCATCAAGGGACGGATTGTAAAGGACAGGAAGCTTTTCGTAAGTGGATGTGACTGATTTGATAAAATAACGAGTAAACGCCAGTTTACAAAACAATTTAATAATATTAAGTTCCCAGTCAATAACTTTGCTAGTGCTGGTCCTATAAAGCTATATAAAGGAGTTAAAAACACTGAAAAAATTACAAACTTCTTTATGTCCAAAATATGATTAGCGACAAGATGAAGATAATTAGCAATGGTTGAATATTTACGGTAAATTAAATATCTTTAAAAAATGGCCCGGAAGGGGTCTTGACAACTTCCCATTTTATCATTAATTCCTTAAAACATTCGTCAAAAATAAAAGCGATATCCGTGACGCATAAACGAATGAGTTCAACGAAACAATTAACCGAAACTGAGATCTTGCGACGAGGCGTAGAGGGTTTCCGGTAAAGATGATCACACACATCACAAAGAACTTCCGTAAAATCAATCGAGTGTTTTATTTGACTTTTAGCCAAAGATCACATAAAGGGAGTATAGCATACTGCATATGGCAGTCGCTATCAGTCACTATCAATATGGCATACCATATTCATGCACGGTGTGTAGACCGCATGGTAGGGTTCTAAATATACGCCCGCATGTACGCCACCGAGGCGGCCGGGGTCGGATATAAGGCTGACCCGGTTTGACCTCGCTCTCTCTAGGACGCACACTCAACGCTGCACGCCGCCGCGCCGGCCGTAGCCTGCCTCTCTGGCGGGTAGGCCGGGCTTCTCTCCGCACTGACCGCCAGTATATCGTCTTCTTCGTATCGTGTTATTATCATAAAGTGAGTTACTTGTACTAATAATAAGCCACACCGGTGTATCACTACTGCCTACTAGTATTCAATCACTATATAAGAGGTCAACAACCTTTTATAGGGAGACAAAGTACTAACGAGTCAAGATAATACTGACCGAGTGACCGAGTTAGAAACTTGCCTCCTATTATGGATCTGTTTAGGATGGATGACCTTACATCGTTATTAGGAGGTAAAGCACGCAGAATCGTTTAACCTTGGCCCTCCTCTCGAGTCTCGATTCAAATTCCGTCTCTCTGTACATTGTTAATGCAGAAGTCACAAATACATTAACAAATAGGCATACTAATGACACAGTTTCCATAATTCATTTTGTTTTGAGAAGGATTATTAGCAAGAATCTCACTGACAGATGTATTTTAAAACCATTAGGATTTGTATTGTTCCCTGACTGCTTCTTGAGATAAAACCATCAGTAAATATAAAATCAAATACGGACATAAACTGCATAAATTGTGTCTGCGATTAAAAAAAAGAAATTCCTTCTTCTTACTTCTTGTCCTTGCATATTTCTTAATCAAGCTGGTTTACATAATGAATTGGTTTACATATTGCTTGATTTTAAGTTACAAGGTTATATGAAAATTTATCCAGAATTTTAAAAATACTAATCATTTCACTGATAGTTTCTCAATACTGCAGCTGGGACGTATATCGTTACTGCTTGTTGTACATTATGCCAAGTGTCTTTTCCTTTGTTTAGTTATTTTTTGCTACAGAATAAATATATTACGCATAAATTCCCTAACATGCCAACGCCTGAAAATCATTAAATACTTTATTCCTTTGTTTTTTTTTCCTTATACCGAACAGGCCTGATTACAAATTGCAAAGAGACTTTGTCTGAATACAAGGATAATTATATAGAGAGAACAGCCTCTCAACTATGGCAGCGGGGAGGGGTGGCTCCCAGCCGAGTTTAGATTACTGAGACTCCTGTCGCCGTTTTTAGTTCCTACTCTATTTTGGTGTTACGCCCCTTTGTTTTTTAACTGATTTGCTTATTTTATTAGCTCCCAATTCTTCTCACTTTAGTTCATACCTCCATATTTTTAAGAAGCTTTTTTCAACCGAGGATAATACCAGGTCTACAAATACCTGTAGGCCTACATCCTTTGATTTGTTTTGCTTTATCTAATTGCATCACGCATCGCCTACATTCCTCTACCGCCATGATCGCTACAGATACTCTTTCGTATTTTAAATGATGTTCTTAACAATGGGAGCGGCTTTGAAATTGCGTATGAGAGAAGGGCGATTCGCGGATATCTGATTCCGCTGCAACGAGCAGGCGCGGGCGTATGGGGACGGAGAGCGAACTCACTGAATGAAAGCATTGTTGCGTGATCGGGAAGAGCAAGGAATAAAGATCTTATTTAGAAAAGCCTACTAAATATCGATC
>NW_020868306.1:265868-270868 GCF_003789085.1 Penaeus vannamei
AGAAAATATAATAGAGAGTGAGAGAGAGAGAGAGAGAGAGAGAGAGAGAGAGAGAGAGAGAGAGAGAGAGAGAGAGAGAGAGAGAGAGAGAGAGAGAGAGAATGTCTTTGTCCAGCCCATATACTGGATGTCTGCGCATGCGTGCGTATCGCGTCACAATTAGTATTTTCATTTTGTAATTACTATTCAGGGAAACCCAGTTACATGAATACTGCTGCTAAACGTTCTGTAGCATTGTATGGTTCCTCCAAAATATCCCATTGCCTCCGGAACGCCCATTGCCTTTGGTGCAGCTGATCAATAGAAGGCCTCATAGCACTCAAGGTCGCGCGAGGAACCCGCTTTTTGCACAGCAGATATGGAGACTGGAGTCAGCAGATCAGTGGCGCTGGAGTTTTCCACAAAAATTATATTTTGAAGACTTTAAGTAACGAATTACCATGGAACACTGGTTTCAACCTCGGAACTATAGCGGGTTAGCGTAAATAGTAAATTATGGCGCATTAGGGGTTTTGTGAACAGAGTGTCATCCGTCCCAGTGATACCAAGCAGTGTGGCAGAATAAACAGAGAATAACTTTATTATAAATATTCGCTAGGACCTGATGATGTCTGAGGACACGAGAATGCTACGATCCATGAGAGGCGGGAATGAAGTGAAAAAGTTTGACAAACCCAGCCATGGAAGAGTCAGGCTTTGTTCTCTCTTCTCATTTCCGTTGATTCCTCCTCGGAGTGACCCGCGCTTCCTTCCCGCCACAACGACAACAAGCAGTGATTATCAGCTGCAGGCAGTGATTATCAATCCATAATTCTAAAGGTCACACAAGATGATATTCGTCCCTTTTCTAAGTACGTTCCTAAAAGGGAGTAAAACTGAACTACTAAAACTCGATAAAATACAAAAGCTACTAATGATTATTTGAATTTATCGAGAGGGCATTTGGGAAACTGGGTAAAGCCGAGGGCACGAGGAAGGGCAGCGGGGAAGGAGGTGAAGGTCGTAGGGTACAGACAACTCGCCGCAGCTGTAGTGGACGAACACAGGAAGTTCTGGTCTTGGCCTCATACGGGGTAACAATATTTCAAATGCCACTGTTATTTGTTAAGGGAGAGGCCATATTGTGGCCGTTCTTTCCCATCTCTCTTGGACTCATGCAGTACAGTGCTAAAATGTCTGTCTATGAAATTTTACTGGACAGGCGTTTGATTATTTTCACAAAAGGAATAAGGATTAGAGCGAATATATCTGTCTGCTTTAGGCATTCGCATACGTTGGCTATATAAACATGAATCATAAAAGAAAATTCAACAACCTCGCTCAGCAAAAGATCAATCAGAAAAAGACAACTATATCACCGCAAACACCGGAAATCATCCCAGGCGGGGCAGTTCCACCTTGTGCTAAAGGCTGTCATTTGCTTCTTCCGACGATATACTTAGAGCCGCAACCGTCACTTTCGGGATCAGGGTGGCAGTTGCCGCTAACTCTCAACGTACAATTACACGTAAAATTTACAGAGTAGTACTATTTTTAGTGTATGGCGTCCCTTTGCAACCATTGTATTTACTTCCATTACTATCAATATCACAATCACGATTATCATTACTATCATTATTATTATATCTAATATTAAAATCATCATAATTACTATATACAATGTCGGACTTCCGATAACAGACACTTCATTTATCTTTTTTTTATAGATTTTCGCCAATTCCTTATAGATTTCGTTGTTTTCGTGTTACTTTTTTCTATTAACTCTTCTGATTTCTTTTTCTGATGTGGCCTTGACAGAAGGCTAAACGAAAATTAAAGAAATCATCATCGATAATCTTCTCGTAACATTCATTTCAATAATCGTCATTCCTAGTATTGTTAAACGATAATGCCGTTGTCATCTTTAATTTTACATTGATTTTAATCACTTGCATAGAAGCTACCTACTTAGTTTTAAGAGATGCTGAATACCTCGGGCAGTGTAAGCTTCTTCAAAAGAAACCTAAGTACACTGTTACGAAAAGTGTAACCAAAGGCAATATTAATAATTGCATCTGGCTTTATAAAAAGTGAGGGAAAAGAAGGAATATTTTCATGACCCGTTTCTTTACCATCCTACCGCGATCTTAAAACAGAAACAGCGGAATGAAACAGTGGTGATGTTTCAATGTTTCCCTAAGTGCAATTCAATAATGACATATTGGGAAAAAACAAAGGATCTATAGCATAATTAGCAAGGACTAATTAGATCAGCACCGACACTTGCAACGCGAGAAAAGACGCCGTCACACGCCTTCCCGCGGCTGATAAACACACTTCTGAAAGGCACTAATTAGCAGCGCCCCTCGCGTGCACCAGGAAATTAACTAGCCCAATTCACTTGACGGTAATATCACACTCATTAAGAGCCCACTCGTTTTTGGTTGATGGAAGAAAACGTGACATGGAAACCAGGTAGAGTATGTCAATGCTAGTATGCTAGTATCCGTTATCGCTATTTAACGGATTTACTTTCGTTTTTTTCACACACTGGCGCAATGATAAGCCTGCCATATTCTGAGTGTATTCATCAGCTGACTCTTCAGTACCTAAAATTCATGAAGGCTTGGCGACGATACTTTCTGCATAATTCATCCTCCACCAGAATCAATGGGGTTAACAAATTGTAGATGTAGAGAGTAACAGCGAGAAAATTGTTAACGATACGCATAAAATCTAGTTTGTGTGATATACTTCCAGCCGGTAACATTTTCCTTTTGAAAGGTAGTTTACGTCTAAAAGAGAGAGAAAGAAAGAAAAATGATTGGCATAAACAATAGCAAATAACCGAATGTTGTCTCACCCTTGCCAGTGAAAACAGCCGGAGCACTGTTGCCCCATCCGACGGGAACTTATGAGGCTCACGTGCGGAGGGTTACATTATTCATAATCTCGTGTGGAATATTTACTTTCCAGCGGGGTGGCAGTCCCCATCCGTCGGCCGTTGTTACATTGCGAAAAGAAGCGTTCTGTCCACAGATTCTTCGGTCTTAAACTAATGTGGTTTACTTCACTCATGCGTGTACTTGTTTACGTTTTTTATCTTTTTTATGTTTTAGACGAGTAAAACTCGAAAGGAAATACTGGTTCTGACTGATGATAATTAGTATTGCAGAAGCTCGTTACAGGTAAATATAGCTCTTCAATACTCCCATTTCCACATGGAAGTTACGTTCTTTAGATAAGCAAGCGCTAAACAATGCCAAGCATTCCTACGTCTGGGAAACAGATTTGTATACAGTATTTTATGATCGTAGGGAGCCTATGTATTCCTTATTAGGGGTTCATAACCTTCATCGGACGGATCGCAAAGCGCTGGCTTTACAATTACGCTGTATCAGTGTATCTAATTTACGTCCATAATGCAAAAACAGAACTGGAACAAGCTTATAATTGATTAACATTTCAAATTAAGAATAAATACTAACCGTAATAATATGTTAAATCTGATTCGATTAAGTCAAATTCATTGTTTTACGGTGTCAGCTTCCAGATTAACATCAAATAAAACGCAGGCATCTCCCGCAACGCTTTCATTTCTTAGAACAGGAAAGGCTAAGGTTTTAAATACTGGCCACTGGCCATAGGCGGGCATGGCCGGGCGGTGGCTTGGCTTCCCTACAACATGCCTTCCCTCATCCCCGATGATCTGGACTAAATGCCCTATAACACTAGCATTTTTTCCGTCAATTTTTTGCGTTTCCGAATGAACTCCATATGATAATCATGTATAAACAAACGGTGCTATCGGAGTGAGGTCCCGGGAATCACACCAGCATTCTCATACGTTATTTTAAAGAAATATGATGATGTATATTGTATATACGAATGTTCTAAAATATTACCTTATGTTTGCATACACTCATCCTACCTAATTTATTATAAGCACAAGATCAACACGGAAATTAGCCAGACGGAAACGGTCGTAACCGTCTTGGTCTGGGAGGCGTTCCGTTTGTAGACGATCCTTGCGGAAAGTCTCAAATTCAGACGGAACCCCAGAAATTGACGGAAAAAGTGCTAGGGCCTTTAAAGACAAGACACGCAGCAAAGGTGATTTCTGCTGTCAAATCAAATGAAGCGAACGAATCAAATGAAGTCCCGTTTGTCTAAAGTTGAGTAGGCCTATGTGTCTCGCAAACGCGAGGACGGAGATCTAAAAATAGCAATGGATAACAAACGATATTTCAGCTAAAGATATTCATTACTTTTGAGGTAATCCGTCTGGCCGAGGCAACAGAAAAACCTGCTGGGAAGCTTGGCTGGCTTTTCTGTTGGAAATAATTCGGCTTCTTCTTTCTCAAGACACGTGGTTACTTAACGTGATCACTACCGGGTATGTGTTGTGTTTTTTTCACAACTTGATAAATATCATAGCAGCGTTTGACTGAATAGGCCTCTGCATCTCGCTAAATTACCCGGGCACGAGAATGGTGCGGCATAGGATGGACGGAGGTCTATTAGTAATGGATAACAAACGATATTTCAGGTTAAATTATTTTCTGATTACTTTTGAGATAATCCGTTAGTTTTTGATTCCTTATAACTATCCAAAGTATAAAAAGTTATTTCAAAGTTCAAAGGCAAGGATAGGATGTTTTTAATGTAAATCTTTGACGTAATGCAGCATAAGTTGAAATACATTCCCACCTCCTCTCTCCTTTTACTCTTGCTCTCAAAGAAAAAGGGATCAGCGTTAATATTAAAACCCATCAAAGGCTCAAGACAGTACTTACGTGTCTCCTGTCTTAATCCTTTTCCTTCTTCCTTGAAAGGTACCCTTCCCTTCCTTAAGTCTTTATCCTCATGGCTCAGCGGTGAAAATGAATACTACAGTACATGCTGCGAGTAATAACTTGATAATCGATACTCGGGATGTAGCCAATCGCAGAGAAATTTTACACGATATGCAACTTATTCCATCAGTTCCACCACGGGAAAGGACACCCGTGTTGTGTTTT
>NW_020868306.1:283368-286506 GCF_003789085.1 Penaeus vannamei
TCTCGTGCTCGTAGACCTCCTTTTGGGCGACCTTCTGGCTCGTAGACCTCTTTGGGCGTCCTTCTTTGGCTCGTAGACCTTGGGCGTCCTTCTGGCTCGTAGACTCTTCTGGCTCGTCCTCTGGCTCCTCGTCGTAGACCCTCTTGGGCGTCTCTTTGTAGACCAGGCTCGTAGACGGCTCTTGGGCGTCCTTCTTGTAGACTCTTTGGGCGTCTTTCCTGGCTCGTAGACCTCTGGGCGTCTTCTGGCTCGTAGACCTCTTGTTGTCCTTCCTGGCTCGTAGACCCTCTGGGGTCCTCTCTCGGCTGTAGACTCTTGGGCTCCTTCCTGGCTCGGACCCTTCGGCGTCCTTCTGCTCGTAGACCTCTCGTTGCCTTGGGCGACCTCGCTCGGAGACCACGTCTTCTGGGCTCGTAGACCTCTTACTTGGCTCGTAGACCACTTGGGCGTCCTTCCTGGCTCGTAGACCTCTTGGGCGTCTTCCTGGCTCGTAGACCTCGGCGGTCCTTCCTGGCTCGTAGACCTTCTTCTGGCTCGTCTTCCTCTGGGGCGTGTCCACTCGAGACCTCTCTTAAGGCGTCCTTCTCGGGCTCGTAAACTCCTCTGGGCGGTCTCTCTGGTCGTAGACCTCTTGGGGTCCTTCTGGCTCGGAGACTCCTCTTGGGCGACTTCTCGGGTTCTAGACCTCTGGGCGTCCTTCTCGGCTGTAGCCCTCTTTTTGCGCGCTTTTCGGCTCGTACCTCTGGGCGTCTTCTGGGGCTCGTAGACCTCTCTTGGGCGTCTTTTGGGCTCGTAGACCTCTCTTGGGGCGACTCTGGGTTCGTAGACTGGACGCCCCTTTTTGGCTCGTAGACTCTTCTTGGGCGGTCCTTTCCTGGCTCGTAGACCTCTTTGGCGTCCTTCTGGGGCTCGTAGACCTCTTGGGCGTCCTTCCTGGCTCGTAGATCTTCTCTTGGGCGACCTTTCGGGTCGTAGAACCTCTTCTTGGGCGTCCTTCTCCGGCTCGTAGACTCTTGGGCGACTTCTCGGGCTCGTCGGGCGACCTCTGGCTCGTAGGGCGCGCTTCTCGGGCTCGTGACCTCTCGGGCGTCTTCCAGCTCGTAGACCTCTTGGGCGTCTTCTCGTGGCTTCGTAGACTCCTGGGCGTCCTTCCTGGCTCGTAGACCTCCTCTTGGGCGTCCTTCTCGGGCTCGTAGACCTCTTGGGCCTCTTCTGGGTTCGTAGACCTCTTGGCGTCTTCCTGGCTCGTAGACTTTGGGCGTCCTTCTCGGGCATCGTACACTCCTCTTCGCGGTCCATTTTCGGGCTTCGTAGACCTCTTGGCGTCCCTCCTGGCTCGTAGACCTCCTTTAGGCGCCTCGGCTAGTAACACTCTGGCGTCCTGGCCAACGTAGACTTCTTGGCTCTGGGCACGTAGAGACTCCCTCTTGGGCGTGCTCGCTCGCAGACTTCAATTCTGGCGTCCTTCCTGGCTTCGTAGACCTCTGGCGTCGGCTCACAGACTCCTTTGGGCGTCTATACTGGTGTAACTTGCGTCCTGGCACGTAGACACTCCTCTATGGCATCCCCTGGCTCGTAACCTCTTAGGGCGCCTTACATAGGCTCATAGATTGGTGTCCTTCCTGGCCTCGTAGACCTCTGGGCGTCCTTCCTGTCGTGACCTTTGGCCTTCCTGGTCGGAGACCATTGGGCGTCCTCCTGCTCGTAGAACTCATTGGGCTCTTCCTGCCTGGTAGACATTGGGCGCTTCTGGCTCGTAGACTTTTGGGCGTCCTTACTCGGCTCGTAGACTCTTGAGACTGCCTCTCGGGCTCGCAACTCATCTCTTAGGCTTACCTCTCAGAACTCGTAGACCTCTTGGGCGTCCTTCTCGGGCTCGTAGACCTTTTCGGCGTCCTCGGCTCGGGTAGACTGTTTTGGGCGTCCTTCTCGGATTCGTAGACCTCTTGGGGCCTTTCGGGCTCGTAGATCTTGGGCGTCCTTCTCGGCTCGTAGACGTCTTTGGCGTCTTCTCCGAGCTCGTAACTCTTAGGCGTCCTTCTCGAGCTCGTAGACCTCTTGGGCGTCCTTCTCGGACTCGTGGACCTCTTGGGCGTCCTCGGGTTCGTAGACCTCTTGGGCGTCCTTGGCTCGGCTCATAGACCTCTTGGGCGTCTTCTCGGCTCGTAGACCTCTTGCTTCTCGGCTCGTAGACCTTGGCGTCCTTCTCGGGCTCGTAGACCTCGTTGGGCGTCCTTCCTCGGGCTCGTAGACCTCTTGGGCGTCCTTCTCGGGCTCGTAGATCCTTCGTCTTCTTGGGCGTCCTTCTCGGGGTCGTAGACCTCCTATTGGCGTCCATCTCGGGCTCGTAGACCTTTTGGGCGTCCTTTCTGGCTCGTAGAACACTTGGGCGTCCTTCCTGGCTCGTAGACCTCTTTGGCATCCTGGCTCGTAGACCTCTTGGCGTCTTCCTGCTCGTAGACCTCTTGGGCGTCCTTCTCGGGCTCGTAGACCTCCTCTTAGGCGTCCTTCCTGGCTCGTAGACCTCTTGGGCGTCCTTCTCTGGCTCGTAGACCTCCTCTTGGCGCCCATCTCGGGCTCGTTAGACTCCTCTTGGGCGTCCTTCTCGGGCTCGCAGACCTCCTCTTGGGGCGTCCTTCTCGGGCTCGTAGACCTCTTGGGCGTCCTCTGGCTCGTAGAAACTTGGGGGCGTCCTTCTGGGCTGGACCTCTTTGGCGTCTTCTGGCTCGTAGACTCTTGGGCGTCTTCCTGGCTCGTAGCTCTGGGCGTCTTTGCTCGTAGACCTCTGGGCGTTTCTGCGGGTCGTAGCCTCTTGGCTCTTTCCTAGGTAGTAGACCTTTTTCTTGGGGCGTCCTTCTCGGGTCGTTTTGACCTTCTTCTTGGCGTCTTGCTGGCTAGTAGAACCTGCTGGGCGTCCTTCCTTGGGGCCGTACCCTCCTTTGAGCGTCCTTATCGGGGTCTTAGACTCCTCTTGGCGTCTTTCCTGGCTTTCGTAGGGACCTCTTGGGACGTCCCTCCTGGCTAGTAGGCACTTTAGGCGTCGCTTTCTGGTTCGGTGCCTCTTGGGCGTCCTTCCTGGCTCTTAGACCTCTTGGGCGTCCTTCCTGGCTCGTAGACCTCTTGGCGTCTTGCTCGGGC
>NW_020868306.1:358199-360645 GCF_003789085.1 Penaeus vannamei
AGAGGAGAGGGAAAAGGATGAAGGGGAGAGTAAGAAAAGGAAAAAGAGAAGGGTAAGAGGAGAAAGTGAGGAAGGGAGAGGAGAGAGTAAGAGAAAGAGAGGAAAGGGAGAGGATAAGGTATAAACGTTAAGAGGAGGAAAGGGGAAGAGGAAGAGGGTTGAGTGGAGAGGAGGAAAAAGTAGAAATGATTAGGAATAGAAAAGTAAGGAAGGAGTAAGGGGAGGAAGGAAAGGGAAAGAGGATCAGGGAAAAGAACAGTGAGAGGAAGTTAGAAGAGGAAGGAGGTAAGAAAAAGTGGCAAGCAAAAAGCGTAAAGAAAATTGAGTTTTGAAAAGTAGGAAGAGAGGAAGGAGAGGAAAGCGGGAAAGGGGGGAATTAGAAAGAGAAGAAGGACAGGAGAAAGAGGGAAAAAAGAGAAATAGATGGAGCAGGGGAAGAGGAGGGGACGGTGGGGGGCGGGCATCCTAAGACCTCTCTTTGTCCACTCCGCTGCTTGCTCATGTGTACCTTGCAATGTACACATGTAAACAAATTTGGTCTTTGAACTTGTTGGCTTGGGTGAATAGTTGTACATATGCACAGTCTGTGGGATGTGTAATTGGATGTACATAAATACAACGGCGTTATTCCCCTTACAAAGGTAAGAGAATATGAGGATTGGTAGATAAATAGATGGAGAGAAAGAGAGAGAGAGAGGGAGGGAGAGGGAGAGGAGAGAGAGAGAGAGAGAGAGAGAGAGAGAGAGAGAGAGAGAGAGAGAGAGAGAGAGAGAGAGAGGGAGAGAGAGAGGAGAGAGAGAGGAGGAGGAGGAAAGAGAGAGAGGGGGGGAGAAAGAGAGAAAAGATAGAGAAATAGAGTGAGAGAGAGAAAGAGAAAGAGTGAGAAAAGAGAGAAAGACAGTATATTACACACATTAAATCAGCACATAGAGGAGGGAACACTTAGAAACAATGACATTCTTTCGCATCTGCACAACCATTATTTCTCTCACTATCGTCCGAGTTCTTAAGGAAAGTGAAAGGAAAGGCTAGACATATAAGACCCCTCAACAAAAACCTCTTTGGCATGTTAACACACTCCCCTCAACATTGGCTGTTTTTACACTGTTAGTTTTAAATAACATGTCGTATGGTCAAGTTGTTTCTAATTTTCCTTGTGTTTTCAAAAGTAAATACAGTTTGATAAGCAAAATCTGCAGTAAGATGTATGAATAGAGACACATGCAGACAGGACTATGAGAAAGGAGAAACACTTGTGTATATAATGGCATTCCAGTAAAACATGGGAGAACAGAGATGATTATATTAAAACCCAGTAAAACATGGGAGAACAAGATGATATATTCCAGTAAAACATGGGAGAACAGAGATGATTATATTCCAGTAAAACATGGGAGAACAGAGATGTATACAAATATGTACTAAAGTGTATTCCTTGTCTTGGAGTAAACAAAAACACTCACCGATATTTCCATCTTGCAAGAGAAGCGACACGAGTGAGGTGCGGCGCTGACCAAAGCTGGATGCTGACTGGCGTTGAGAGGAATGCAGATGGAAAGTACCGCTGTCAATGCGGGCGTGTGTGTGTGTGTGTGTGTGTGTGTGTGTGTGTGTGTGTGTGTGCGTGTGTGTGTGTGTGCGTGCGTGTGTTTGTGTGTGTGTGTGTGGCGTGTGCGTGCGTGTGTGTAGTGTGTGTGTGTGTGGTGTGCGGTGCGTGTGTGTGTGTGTGTGTGAAGATTATTGATTCGGATGGAGCGTAATACTCATATTGTATTTACTAAGATTTATAATGAAAAGTCCTTTCAAAAGGTATGGAACTCGTAAGAAAATGAGCTTTAAATATAAACATTTCTATTGCACACTTTCTTCTACTCGTGGCAGGTCATAACAAATAGGGATAATTATGAAAATGTCGTTGACTTACATGATTATGAATCCATGGACGTATGTATATATTCAGGCATGTATGTATGTATGTATTCCTCTACCTTTCTATCTCTCTGTGTTTCTTTCTTTCTCTCTTCTCTCTCTCTCTCTCTCTCTCTTCTCTCTCTCTTCTCTCTCTCTTCTCTCTCTCTCTCTCTCTCTCTCTCTCTCTCTCTCTCTCTCCTTCTCTCTCCTCTCTCTCTCTTCCCCTCTCCCTCTTCCCTCTCCCTCTCGCCTCTCCCTCTCCTCTCCCTCTCCCTCTCCTCTCCTCCCCCCCCCCTCTCTCTCTCTCCTCTCTCTCTCCTCTCTCTCTCTCTCTCTCCTCTCTCTCTCTCTCTCTCTCTCTCGTCTCTCTCTCTCTCACTCTCATCTCTCTCTCTGTCTCTCTCACTCTTTGTGTGTGTGTATATCTCTGGTATCTCTCTGGTCTGCCCGTTTCTTTCTTTCCTCTCTCTCTCTATATATAATATCTATTAATCCTTATCTCTCTATCTATCTCTATATATCTATTAATCTTTAT
>NW_020868306.1:360745-365745 GCF_003789085.1 Penaeus vannamei
TCTTTTTCTTTCTTTCTTTCTTTAACAGGGACTTTCTTCGTAGGAACGATGCTAGAAGTCAAGGTCGTCACAGAAGCGCCATTGTACTATTCTGGTGGAGACGTTTTGGAGAAGTTTTGGGTATATACTCTTGACTTCCTTTGCAGATACTCTTGGTTCTTTGTCCACTTGACTTCATTGGTTCTCTTAAAGCAGATACATGGCCTCCCATACCTTTTCATGTGGAATGGTGGACCTTCACTGCCTCCCTCTTTGTTTTTCTTATGTTAATTTACATTATGTTCCCCGCGATAAATAATCATGATAAATTACAATGAAACATGGCGAAATCCGTAGACTAAATGATAAACTATTTGTTGCCAAATAACTAAGTAAACGCTTCAGATCAAGCAAAGCCAGCGCACCTACAGGAGCATTGCAGAATTTAGAAAGTTCGTTTCATAACTGCTACACTTGAGGAGGAGTGTTGTTGTGACCACCTTGTGAAAAGCTTTAACCCAAGTTAGATTCAGGTTATGCTGTTTGGTGATTTACAGATCATTCAATCACCGCGAAGGTCTCCAGATATGACCTGTGAGTTTACACTGTGACCGGCCTACTTAGGTTGCAACAGGGATTTGGTCACTCCTCATTAGTTAAACCGATTGTGAAAACTCCACCTTGTCTCCTAAACAATAAAGCGAATTTGGCATATAGTGTGTCTAAATCCAAATCGGAATCCAGTCTATACAAATGTTGAAATGTGCTGGAGCAAGAACAGCTTTGCCTCAAAATTAAATTAACAAGGAAGAAACTCGACAGTCCCCACCTCATTTTACAGCACTAACAGTGACAGTATAGGCTTGCTATCAGTCTAATAATCCATGTCAGAATTCCCCTCGTCTCAGAATCTCCCTTAGTTACTCGTGATGGACTTATTCAAACTCTTTTTTGAGGTCGATATAGGCTGCAAGCTCACAACAGAGCTTACACCACAATGACTTAAAGTGCTTGTTTACGGTCTCATGTATACTTCATCATGATCATCATTTGGGGGCTAACGCCGACGTGGGCGAATAGCCGCATCCACCCTTCGCTTCCACCTTTTGGGGTCCCTCATGGCAAGCCGCCAGGCAGGAACTCGGCCCATCTCAAGCTCCTCACGACAGGTTTGATCGATCTGCCCAAGCCACGACCTCCTAGGTCGTCCCACAGGCCTCCTCCACCCACGGTTGTCTCGTACAGAGACAACCTGGTGGGCAGGATCATCCTGGGGGAAACGAGCCAGGTGGCCTTATAGTCTGAGTTGGCGATCCCGGATTGTGCAGGTAACAAGTCCTGTGCCAGTCTCATGGTCCAACCGTTGATTGACACGTGGGTCCCGCAACTGTACCCCATGATCCGACGCAAGGACCTGTTACAGAAGGCATCAAGATGTGACTCCAAGGCACAGGATAACGTCCAGGTTTCACTACCGTATAGCAAAACTGGCATTATCAGTTTGAAGACACATAGCTTGGTCCTTCTGCACAGGTACCGGCATCTCCAAATACTCGTCAAGAGAGTTCATGACCCCTGCTGCCGGGCCAATCCGTCTATTGACTTCCTGGTCTGACATTCCAGAGTTATGAACTACACTACCAAGGTCTGTAAAGCTCTCTGTGACTTTAATGTCCTCGCTGCAACCATGTACCGACTGAATAGGTTCTCCTAGCAAGTCCCCAAAGTCCTGGATCTTGGTCTTGGTCCAAGAGACCTCTAACCCCAAGGGCTTCGCTTCATTTCTAAATGCATCGAGAGCCACCACTAGGGATTCTAAGGACTCAGATAGAATAGCAACATCAGCAAAGTCAAGGTTGGTGACCTTGATATTGCCCAGAGTTGCTCCACAATGACTTTGAACAGTAGCTCTGCCTAGTATCCAGTCCATGCAGGTGTTGAAAAGTCTACTTTTCATGTACCAGAAGTAAATTCAGATTGCTCCTTTGCCTAGTTAGGTTGTCATGAATCCATCCATAAAGAATGAGCAGAAACCTGGTATACTGAGAAGTCTGATGAACTCATATCCCTTACCACTATGGTCATGGGAATGGTACCAGATTACCAGTTGGCAGCTAGGAGAGCATGTCAGCTCCATCCCATAGGGTCACCACTAACCTGTAGCAGTTTAATAGGGAGTTTTTTTTATATGATCTGCCCATGCACTCAGCAGACTGCAAACATCTGTGAAGAGGACTTTGAGCCTTTTTTTCGGGGCTTGGTAGGCAGGACGAAAGACGATTACTAAAAAAGCAAGACTAACATTTAGCTGAGCCAGGCAATGCGCATCAGAATTCTTCAGTGAGGTGAAATTCTACCTTGACTCTGGGAGTTTGCCAATGATCCATCAGGCTTTCAAGTGCTGAAAATCGACCAGCGCCAATAATTTTATTATTTTAACTTCGAAATTTGAGTGATGATGGCCTACTTAACCGAATTTTTCAGGAGTGGCGAATCTCCGGGCACACTCCTCCCTCACTTTGTGTTAGTGAAACACCCTGGAGTTAACACTGGAGAGATGGGGTTTCAAATTGGACTAATCTCTCAACTAACCTATGGTTAGTTGAGATGTAGTCAATCTCCTTGGCCATAGTGCCCGTATCACTAGACCATGCCCAGTAATGTGAATTGGAGTACTGATACCAGGAGCCAGAAATCCTCAGTCTGTGGATCTAGCAAAGGCTTGGAGAAAAGAAGCTCCCGACCCAGAGGCACCGACATAAATCTTATAGCCTGATCAGTCACAACCAGATACTATTTTGAAGCCCTTAGTACAATGTAAATGTCTCATCCGGTTCAGTTGTCTGCCACAGATATGAGTTTGGTGTAGAATGCCTCTTTCACCCCAAGTTTGCAAACAGCAGTAGGAGAGTAGGCAGCAGTAAGCGACATGAATGGCTATGGCTACTCTCAGGAGATGGTGACAATCACTTCAACCTGACCAGTAGTAGGAGTAAACCTAAATAAAATACATACTGATTGTGCCACTGCCAGGTTTTCTCACCTTTGAGAGGGCTGGGTGATAGGACAGAGTGATAGCCAGAGTATCACCATTTACATGATTCATTGCCAGTGGGATTGTATCCGGATACATGGGACTAGTAAGGCCCACCTCCCCAAACGGCTCATTAACACCAGGGAGCTGCGGAGCAGTTGGTACGAAGATGTGCACATGCTGCTTGGAAATGACTTCTTATTTCAAATATGTATAAGACAAATAAATCTCAATGTATATATTTCCAGAGAAAGGAGTCCATAAGACCATGATTCTGAAAGGGGTCCATAACTCTAAAATGGTTAAGAACCACTGCTCTAGAGCCTCCTGCTGCTCTAAGATCCCTCATAGTTTTACTTAAGAATGTAAGGCATCCAAGGTCTGTGGGTGGCCACGAGAAAACTCTGCATAAATTACGCCATCTCTTTACATCAGACCTGATGAAAATGCTTATCAGAATTATAATACTTGTAATAACAGGCATAATTGTAGTAGTAGTAATGATAATAGTAATAATAACAATAAGGGTAACAGTAATGATAATGATATTATTAATGATAACGATGGTAAAGATTACAACAAAAATGATAGTAATGATAATCTGAATGACAGTATTGTTAATAATGATGAAAAAAAAAATATTATAAAAAAATGGCCCAGTTATTCTTCCCAGCATCCACAACTACACATATATATGCACACACACACACACACACAACACACACACACACACACACACACACACACACATATATATATATATTATATATATATATATATATATATATATATATATATATATATGTGTATGTGTGTTTGTGTGTGTGTGTGTGTGTGTGTGTGCATATATATGTTCATATATGTTGTGTATGCGTATATATATATTATAATATATATATATATATATATATATATAATATATATATATATATATATATTGTATATGTGTGTGTGGTGTGTGTGTTGTGTGTGTGTGTGTGTGTGTGTGCGTGTGTGTGTGTGTGTTGTGTGTGTATATATATATATATATATATATATATATATATATATATATATAGAGAGAGAGAGAGAGAGAGAGAGAGAGAGAGAGAGAGAGAGAGAGAGAGAGAGAGAGAGAGTGAGTAACGTGTCTAATGAAAATGTTAATAACCGAGGAAAAGATAGCACGATAATTGTCCCATTCAACGCTAAAAAAGTCAAGCAAATAAGACTAATGTAAGGTTTGCTGTCAAGGGGAAGCCCGAATATCACCCTGCCCAAGTGGTGGATGGCGGCTTAGGGCCTAAGGAAAGGAGACGTAGTGCTCCATACCCCAGGTACACATCCCTTACGAAAATGGGTCTGGCTATGCGTTGTTCTTGGCTTCTTTGGGAATATATAAAATGCAACACCATTGATAGGCAATTAAGAAAAGAACACTGAACATTAAGAAAATAAATTAGAAATAAAAGTTCAAATGTCCCCTCGTCCTAAAGGGACAGGTGAACATTAAAATACAAATTAACCGTCAGGGTTGTAAATATTAATTGTAATCAACACGTCCAGCAGTATCCTAACTGGCATGTAAAAGAGTCATACACAACCTTTTCTTGTAGTTCCAGCGACGCCACAGTAACGGGTAATCCAGGGGTAAGCACACAAACTGAGTCCAGAGACAACTCCCGTACAGGTTTATTCTTGGGCAGTATTTATACAGTCGGGCCACGTCATTGTGGCATCAGTTATTTCAACAAAATAGATTATAATAATTTATAAACATATCATGCAACAATAAACACAAATGATCAATAAATAACGGTAGAAAAAGGAAAAAAAAAAAAAAAAACACTGGTACAAACTTCACACCAAGGAATATAAGAAAAATATTAGTTGAATAATGTCCCCGTTAACAAATTCAGCAAAATAGTACATTTAATCATTAAAAGAAACACCAGAACAAAGTAAAAACATATAGCAGTAAATAGGGTTACTCGAGTCTCCTCTATGG
>NW_020868306.1:388245-393729 GCF_003789085.1 Penaeus vannamei
ATACATAAAAAGGGTGGAAGAGATCTATCTATCTCTCTATCTATCTATTTATCTATCTATCTATCTATCTATCTATCTATCTATCTATCTATCTATATCTATATCTATATCTATATATATATATATATAATAAAAAAAAAGAATACCGACCCATAAACCTCCTTTCAGTTATTTACAAACTGTTAACAAAAGTCATCACAACTCGCATCTCACACCAAATTCTAAACAACCTTCCGCAGTGGATTCTCAATAACAGACTGTAGAGTGTCTTTGAGAGGAGCCCTTTTCGTCAACATCTCTTCAAGAATTACCTAAAATACAATTTGTATGCAGGAGCAAGTACAGGGTAATTATAACATAAAACACCTAAACGTTCATTTAAAAAAGTAGAGTAATAAAAGTAAACGGCATGAAAATTACCATCAAAAAGATATTACAAATATCTTTCACATAAACACGGGATGTCAAGACTATGGGAGAGTGACGTCACAATTTGCTGATTGGCTTGTAGGTATGTCGCTGCCAGGCGCAAAGGAGAAATTGCCCTACCACCCATGATGCACGGCGCTGTGAGAATCACACCCAGAACTTATGTTTAATCCAGCCTCTCCCCCGCCCCATTCTCTCTCTCTCTCTCTCTTCTCTCTCTCTCCTCTCTCTCTCTCTCTTCTCTTCTCTCTCTCTCTCTCTCTTCTCTCTCTCTCTCTCTCTCTCTCTCTCTCTCTCTCTCTCTCTCTCTCTCTCTCTCTCTCTCTCTCTCTCTCTCTCTCTCTCTCTCTCTCCTCTCTCTCTCCTCTCTCCCTCTCCCTCCTCCCTCCCTCCCTCCCTCCCTCCTCCCCTCCCTCCCTCCCTCCCTCCCTCCCTCCCTCCTCCTTCCTTCCTTCCTTCCTTCCCTCCCTCGCCCTCCCCTCCCCCCTCTCTCTCTCACTCTCGGCCATATAAATAAACAATATAACCTCTCCCTCTTTGCAATGTAAAGAAACGACGTAACTTCTCTCTCTCTCTCCCTTCCCCTCTCTCTCTTTCATTCACTTATTCCCTCAGTCTATCTATCTTGCCAGTATGAATAGCATGACTACATAACCCCAGTATGAAATTGATTAAACTCAACAAAAAAATGTAAATGTCAATATGACATATGCATTCTCATTCATAAATTCTTTAACTACATAAATAGTAAAGCTAGTAGAGATATCTTTGCTATCATGATGATCATCATTATCCTTATTATATTAATTTCTTCATTATTATCATCATCACTATTATCGATATTACTATTGTGATCATTACTTCTATCAATATTATCACACATTATCATTATCATTATTACCACATTAATTATTATTATTTCAATTCATTTCTCCTTTTGAGAGCTGTGCTTGAAAAAAATAGAAATGTATTTAGGTAGTTGAAAAATGACAAATAGAAATAATGATAATAACAACAAATGAGGGAATGTGGGGAGAGAAAAGATTTAGAGACAGCCAGAGAAAGACAAACATATAGACAGACAGGCAGAGCGAGATAGATGGATAGAGATAGATAGATTAGAGAGAGAGCGAGAGAGAGAGAGAGAGAGAGAGAGAGAGAGAGAGAGAGAAGAGATCTGAGAGAAGAGACGAGGCTCAGGTCTCAGAAGGGACATTACCGAACAAACAGAATAGGCTCAGGAAGGAGACATTGTGTTGATGCATGGAAGGATAAGACATTTCGTTTGTTTACCGTCGGCGTCTTAAGCAAACAGCGAGAGTGGAATGGAAAGACTAACAAGCAAAGCCTTTTAAGGTCTGTGGCTATTCAAAACTATATTGAATTGATGTTAATGAAAATACTGTTTAAGCTGAAGAGCTTTCCCTAGATGCCAGATATGAGACTCGTTTTCAGTAAGTAGGAATATCACGTTTACATAATGCATACGTGATATGAAAACGAAATTGCCATTTGGTTTCTGTTTTATTTGATAAAATTCTATTGCATTTGTTGGTCTAATATGTAGGATATACTCGTATTAAGATAAAATATAAAACAATTAGTATAACGATTTTTTAAAGGCTTGTTTTATTTCTTCAATCTGCTGTTCTTATCTTATTCTTTCTATTTCTTCATACCTGTTTTTGTTTCTTTCTTCTCTATATCTATCATCCACAATTCTTGATTCTTTATTTGCAGTCTATTTTTGCTCTTTTTTTATTTTTCATTAAATTAAGCATTGTGGACCAAAAAGAAATTAACGTGAACATTCTATTTTTCACGAAATTTCTAGTTTATAATATCCTACGTTCAGATTCACAGAGGTCCTTTTATTCTCCCTAAAAAGAATCGGCAAACCAAAGAAAAATTCTTTTGGGAGAAAAAACTTAGCAGGACCTCGTATCCTGTTTTTTTTTTTTTCCTGCAACATGATGACAATGGTGATACACAAATGCAACATCGCCAGCAAGGAAACGAGAGATTAAACCTCGTCTCCCTTTTTTCTCTCTTTAGCATTATCCTCCCTCAGCGACCTGGATAATGAATATGGAGATTTTATGGCGCATTACACGGCTCATAGCGATGGCCTCTTTCGTTACAGATTGTTGCCATACTATGAACTTGTGCTACTTAATCTTTATAGTGTTGTACTGCTTCCAGACGAAGTTCCAGTAGCGCTTGGTTCTCTGAAATTATTATTAGTTTTTAAATGTATTATTTGGGTTTGCCTCGTCCTTTTCTCTTACTGTATTAGAATTTTTTTTTCAAACATTTTTTGTTGGTCGCAATGACCCCCTCAAATGTATATATATATATATATATATATATATATATATATATATATATATATATATATATATTGACTGTGTAACCATGGAAAGATAAACCTCACTGCAACGTGAGCTCATTACAGTAACGCCTTTTTTGCTTTTTCTCCGAGAACACCGTCCTCTTGCTTCTACTTGTCTAATGTTATAACCGTTTTTATTGCGTTATTAGGAGCCTTTCTTTCGCCCCAACTTTTAATGGGGATCGTAGGGGAGGGAAAGAGAGAATCAGAAATAAGGCTAAAAAGTAGAAGGTAGGGATAAATAGGTCTGGTGGAAGAAGGGAGAGTGGGTGGAGATGGAGGATGAAAAGGGAGATTAGAGTGAGAAAGGAAGTAAATACTTTTAAAATGCGAAAAGAGTTGTCAAAAATATTCTCTACCTATATATCCGTATCTATTTATTTCTGTTCTTCTGCCTGTCTATCTATCTATTTAGTATGTGTCTGTCAGCTGTCTTTATTTGTCTGCCTATCTCTCTCTCTCTCTCTCTCTCTCTCTCTCTCTCTCTCTCTATCTATATATATATATATATATATATTATATATATATATATATATATGTATGTATGTATGTATGTATGTATATTAGATAGATAGATAGATAGATAGATAGATAGATAGATATAGATATTATAGATATATATTTATATATATATGTATAAATATGTCTATATATGCCTATTTATGCCTATATATATATATATACATATATCTATATCTATCTATCTATCTATCTATCTATATATATACAATATACTATATATATATTACATATATATATATATATTATATATACATATATATATGTCCTATATATATATATATATATATATATATATATATATATATATATATACATATATACACAAAACACAAAACATATACACGCGCGCGCACGCTCACGTACACACAACCACATACACACGCACACAAACTAATACATACTAACAGCGAACAGGTAAACAGACTAATGGACATCCGAATCAAAGAAGAACTAGAGAGAGAGAGAGAGAAGCAAACGCAGGTGAATATTTAGAAACCAAGATGAATGAATTAATGACAACGCAGTTTCTCCGAAAAGAAAACAAATACAAAATGAAAGAATGTAATGCCTTTACCATACCACGCGCTCCTATTATTAAAGCTGGGGGAATGAATGTACGACTCCTGTGATAATGTCAAGGTTCAGTGGTTTACAGAAGCCTCGGCAGAGATTGAATGGGGGCGTTACTTTATTGACCGAAATAAAAGAGTAGTTATTGTTAAGCCAATTTACGGCGAGCGGAGGGGCGTGGGTTGCGTCAGCTCAAATGTGGCGCTGAATACAGGCACGGACTCGTTCTCAACACACGTACGCCCATGCAAACGCTTACACACCCAACAAGGCAGATATACAATCATTAGTACCAAAGACATAAACACACTGTATCAGTCACGGCGGCTAACGAGCGGAAGTAAGAACCTCAGCAGCAATATGCATATATATATATATATATATATATATATATATATATATTATATATATATATATATATATATATATATATATAAATATATATATTATATATATATATATATGTGTGTGTGTGTGTGTGTGTGGTGTGTGTGTGTGTGTGTTTGTTTCTCCAAATACATATATATATATATATATATATATATATATATATATATATATATATATATATATATATATATATATATATATAATATTCTGCCCTCAGAATTATGTTCAAATATTGTGTATATTTTTAACTGTCCTAGATGCAATGCTAGGTACATTGGATCATCTACACGATGGTTCAAACATAGAATACTTGAGCATATGGGTAAGTCAATAAGAACCAGCCTACCTCTGAGCAGACCATCTTTCTCCGCTATCCGCCATCATTCACAAACAGAAGACCATCCTTTCACTCACAGTGATTTTAAAATTCTGTCTTCCACATCTAACAGATTCGACCTCCTCATCCTAGAATCCCTACATACCCACAAGATGAAACCCGAGCTGAATGCCAACACAGCCATCCAGTTGTTCACTGTGTAATCACCATAACCACCATTTCACACTTGTTTGGTATGTCCCACCCTTACACACTTTTTTCACTATGTTTTCTGCCGTTTTCTTATTGTTTGATTTTATTCCTATTTTATTGTTGCTCTTCTTATGAACTATGCTTTTCTTTTGTTTACTACATCTAATTATATGTTTTCTGGTTCATTATTTGTAGTACTGATAATGGAGATGAATTACGATCTCTGAAACGATTACAATAAAGATGTTCACCGCAGCACTGGTTCTCCTTTTCATTCTAGTATATATATATATTATATATAATATATATATAGTATAATATATATGTGTTGTGTGTGTGTGTGTTGTGTGTGTGTGTGTTTCTGAAATTATTATATATATATATAGTATATAATATATATATATATTATATATATGTGTGTGTGTGTGCTGTGTGTGTGTGTGTGTGTGTGTGTGTGTGTGTGTGTGTGTGTGTGTATGTGTGTGTGTGTGTGTGTGTTGTGTGTGTCTGTGTGTGTGTGTTATGTGTGTGTTGTGTGTGCTGTGGATGTTATGTGTGGATGTGAGTGTATGTAGTGCGTGTGTTTTTCCTCCATACATACAGTCATATATACATATATATATGTATTATATATGTATGTATATATGCATAT
>NW_020868306.1:393829-396329 GCF_003789085.1 Penaeus vannamei
ATATGCATATAATTAAATAATAATAAATATTAATAATATATATATTTTATATAATTATATATATATATATTATATATATATATAATATATAAAATTTGGTGTGTGGTGTTTGTGGGGTCAATAATCTGGTTTAAATCTATATAATTAATGCGCAATATATTGTTATATAATAAATATAATATATATATAATAATATTATATATATATATATAATATAATATATTTTAATAATAATATATTAAATATATATATTTTATATGCACACACACACAACAACAGTGTGGTTTTTTCCTAATTCATAATAATATATATATATATTATATATATATATATATATAATATATATATATAATATATATATATATATATTATATATATATATATATATGAGAGAGAGAGAGAAGATAGAAGAGGAGAGAGAGAGATATATATAATATATATATATATATATATATAATATATATATATATATATAATATATATAGAGAGAAGAGAGAGAGAGAGAGAGAGAGAGAGAGAGAGAGAGAGAGAGAAGAGAGAAGAGAGAGAGAGAGAGAGAGAGAGATTCATATGTACACACCACACACACACACACACAACACACACACACACACACACACACACACAACAAGGATATGCATTTATATAAAACGCATAAAAAAAGATCAAACCATGAGAAAATAATCATAAAACTGCTAGATGAGTACAATGATAAAATATCATGATATATAATAATGCGTAAGGTAACATAACGAAGCGAATACCTGCTGACATAAAAAGACTCAGTCAAGGCGAGTCCCGTATGTCGTGAGTCTCCATCTAGAGCAAGGAGACACATCTACTTGCGAGAGAAAATTGTGTCATAACTGTTACATCATAACTGCTACATCTATGACGTTTTGGTCTGTAGAATTTTTGGCAATTTTTCTGTGTACTTGTAGGTTGATGATCAAGTTGACCATGATTCTGTTCCAAACTCACGCTTTTCTTGTGGGTAAGGTAATGGGTGTATATCAATAGGGGGGGAGGGGTTGATATAGGCAGAATAAAAGTAAAAATAGATTTTTCGATTCAATGTGATTTCAGACGTCACTCTAAATAATGATAATAATAATAATAATAATAATAATAATAATAATAATAATAATAATAATAAAGATCACTGCTGCAGATCAAATATCGAGATTAATTAGATTAATTACTTTTTTCAAGAAAAGTCCTTCACATTAGCGTGAAAATCTGTGAGAGCAAATGGACCTACGTATGTCTGAAGCAATCATTATTTTCCCATGTGCATTTTTTTTTTTTTTTTTTTTTAATCTTATAAGGTTATCCAGCATTTCGAGTCGTGCACATTACGTTGTTTACCTTGCCTTACCTTATGGAATAACTAAGTTTCAGGGTCGTGTACCGCTGATATACTCGTAAGTAAATAAAGAAAAGAAAGCTATCACAAACCCTATACAATCATCATTACCGTTAGTCACGGTAAACGAGATTCTTAGTTAAGGGCTGAGATATGAGTCAGTTCTGAAGTGGAGGAGAGACCTTCCTGTTCCTGTTTCCGTGAGTTCCTTCAGTCAAGGTCGTTTCCCAAACGCTGAATGACGGCGCAGTGAGAGTGAAAGGCGTTGGGATGGAACATGGTATATAAGCGTCTAGTCCTTCTGCTCTTCATTCAGTTCGACTCCATCTTCCAACGGTCATGATTTCGGTAAAACAAGTGTGCCTCAATCACATGAAAACAGGTGTTGCGTAAAATGATTTATTCATTTACTTCACTGATATTTCTCTCTTTTTTCAGAAATTGGTACTCTGTGGCGTGATCGCCGCCGTGGCATCACTGCCCCAAAGCCCGTCTACGTCCTACGGGACTCCCAATGTGGGATCTGGAGGAGGAGGCTTCGGTGGCAGCGGGTTTGGAGGCTCCTCGGGAAGTGGGTTTGGAAGGGGGACCAGCGGAGGTTTCGGAGGAGCTGGCAGTGGCTTCGGAGGAGCTGGCAGTGGCTTCGGAGGAGCTGGCAGTGGCTTCGGAGGAGCTGGCAGTGGCTTCGGAGGAGCTGGCAGTGGCTTCGGAGGAGCTGGCAGTGGTTTTGGAGGAGCTGGTACTGGTTCCGGAAGAGGAGCTGGCACTGGTTTTGGAGGATCCGGTAGCGGATTCGGTGGTTCGTCCCGTGGCTCATCAGGAGGATCTAGAGGTTCATCTGGAGTAGGTTTTGGAGGCTCTTCCGCAGGAGGATTCGGAGGCAGCGGCGCTGGAGGCGCTGGAGCTGGAAGGTACAGCGGCTCCTCCGGGCCTGTGGTTCCCATCCTCAGGGACGACCGTCAGGGACCCGATGAGTTCGGAAACTACAACTTCAACTTCGAAACTGGCGACGGCATCAGCCGACAGGAACAGGGCGCCCCTCAGGGACCAACTGGCGCCGTGGCCTCTCAAGGAGCATGGTCGTAAGTAACCACAGTTCAGCCAAAAGCAAAAAGTATGCTGTGTCCAGATCCA
>NW_020868306.1:420882-427881 GCF_003789085.1 Penaeus vannamei
GACCAGCGCTCGAAACCTACAGGACACTTGACCAGGGCACTCGGCCCTGACCAGACCTCCCTTTGGGGCTCACCCCCATACACGCGTTACCGCTCGACACGCCTTTGGTCTCCCTTGCCCACTACTGCACTGTACGAGACAGCCCGCGCCGCGCTACCTACCCCTCCTATCAATAAACAGCTGAACCAGAATTGTGTCTCCATATACCCACCAAATCAGCACGAAACACAAACCCTGACAACTGGTGGCAAGCGGCGGAATGACACGAACAACAAGCCTCCGAAAAACTGTAAGTACACCATAGGCAATTATTTCCTTTTCTTTCCCCTTTCTTTGCCTATGTGTGCATGCCGTGCATTTTTTTTTTACAAGTGCAGTGATTTGTTTTCAAATGTCTGAACAAGTGTCCGTGTAAAGTGCATTTTCTTCTCTTATCTACCAATGTCCTGTTTTTGTCTTTTTAAGGGAATCAATTCCCATTTTTATCACTTGCGAGAGTCATTTCTTTCTTTGGCGTGTTTTTTTTTTTATTATAACTCGATCATGCTAGCCTTGTTAGTATAAATCGTTTATAACGCTTAAATCTTTTTATTCATGTGGGTGAATTATAACGTGTATTTTCTCTAAATTATTATCTATTTCTAGGGACATTCTAGGCCACGTGCCTAGTGTTCTAAAGTATTGCCATATTCTTGACTTTTTTTTCTCATTCTCATTCTCTCTCACTGTGTTAACCGATACCATATCGATGTTCAATTCACAGATTATTACTAAGTGCATTTTTTAGGCTTTGTTTAACAATGCACTTGTGGGATATTCTTGAATATTTAAATTTTCAATATTTCTGTTCAGGCCACTAGCGTTAAAATATATTATGTTATGATATTTTAAACAAAATGTTAAAAGAATACCCTTGTCTTAATAACTACATATTGACCGCGAGTGACCTCTCTTACTGATCGAATTCAGTTATTCTCATACCTTTTTTCAGTGCAGTCACTTCACATATAGTTGACCAGGTCACGTCACAGTCAGCTCTTGTCAAAAGATGACCTTAGTGCTATTACGAATTATGTTCCACATTTTTTTCTGAAATTTAACTTTATCTATATAACATGACGATTAACAAAAAAGTACTTTACTTCCAGTTTGCATGAATATATATGAGAGATGTAATATGATTTTACGTTATTATTATAGTATATTTGTGCATATTCCAAAGTATATTTCGATAACTATTCACCTTCTTTATAGATATATTTTTTCTTTAATTATTCATGTTCATTTATTGGTAATTTGATTATTTAATTTCTAGTACTTGTTTCTTCACAATATCATTTAATTTTACATATACTAGCTCTTGGTATTTTTAACGAATATTTGGATAATGACCTCACTTTGACCTTACTCAGTTAGAAGGTACTTATAGCCATCTGACTCTGCTCGACCCAAAAATACATTGAAGCTATTTGTATTTATTTTTTATTTAGTTATCTCCGTGTTAGAGATTAATTATATTATACAGCTACTACGATTTCATATTGTTTGTGATTTTCGCTTATCTTAATCACGAACTTCACCTCACCATTATTACATGGTCCTTGGTGACGACCCCCAGCTGGGTATGGACATGTAATTACGTTAAGGTAATTAATGTTGAGTTGTCCTTTATGTGCCGAGCTGCACACCTATCGCCCAGGCGCTTAAGTGCCACGCCGCGCTCTTCTTATAAGACTATACGTGAGAGATTATCGCTGGTATTCCCCAAGAAGATGGGATACCCAATTTGCACTCTGCGTATGAGTTCGTTCGATGATATCCCTTCTACGGTTGGGTCCATCATCACTATTCCTCAGGGAATCTATTTTAAGTTTAAGCATCATTTACAACCATGAGGGTTGTCATTCGGCTGTCAGTTGTCTCAGGGAAGCTGACCCAAACCAGTCACTGTTTCATTCATTTCATGTACTAATTAAAGTACCATTTTGTATGTTTTCACATAGTAGTTGATTAATATTGCAATTACCGTAATCTTATTATTATTAGTGTGAATGTTTTTTTTGTGCATTCAGATCGGTGATTATTTTCATTGCTTGCAGCCCACAATCGCCCCCGCCTACATACCTAACTCCATCCCCCATCATCACCCATACCTCTTTTAACTCTCCCTCCCATCCTTCCCTTAGCTGCCCGCCCACCCACTCCTCCTCCCCTTAGCTTCCAATTCCCATGCCATTCTCTTTCTTTTTACTCTCGCTCTTACTTTGATAAATTACTAATGACTCTAAAAACTAAAGAATATCTATCAGCATTCTATTTTCTACTCGTGCGCTATACTCTGACTTAGTCATTTCATAACGCTCAACAAAATAAGCAAAAATTGAAAAATCATGCAAATAATTGAATTAACACTGTCATTTCAATGTGATAAATTTTTATCATATTTACGGCCCTTGCTGTCACACAACCGTCCCCCGTTTGGCCTCCTGTCTCTCGCCGTGTCTCTAACTCTGGTGTACTTCTTTAAGAAAAAGCCATCACGACCCAGTCGAGGGCGACGGTTAGTAGCGTATGCCGAGCGATCTGAGGAACAAGGGTTACCTTCCCGCTTTTCCACTGCTAGGGACCCGTGACCAGCGCTTGAAACCTACAGGCCACTTGACCAGGGCTCTTGGCCCTGACCAGACCTGGGGACTTGCCCCCACACGCGCATTACCGCTTGATGCGCCTTTGGTCTCCCTTGCCCACTACTGCACTGCACGAGACAGCCCGCGTCACGCTACCTACCCCTCCTATCAATAAACAGCTGAACCAGAATTGTGTCTCCATAAACCCACCAAATCAGGGCAAAACACAAAACCTGACACAGAGGAAGCATAGAAAGTGGTGGTGGAAAAAAAGGAGGAGGTGAAGAAGCAGGATGAGGAGAGAGAGGAGGAGGAATGAAGATGAGGAAGTACAAGAAGTAATACTGGTGGTGGAGGATGAGGAAGAGGAAGAGGTGGAAGAGGTGGAGAAGTAAGAAGAGGATGAGGAAGTGGAGGTGGTGGTGGAAAAAAAGGAGGTGGAAGAGGAGATACAGGAGGAATAGGAAATGAAAGAGGCAGAGGAAGAAGTACAGAAAGTGTTGGAGGACATGGAGGTGGTGAAGGAAGTGGAGGAGGAGGAGGGATAGGAGGAGATAAAGGAGGAGGAGGGGTAGAGGAAGAGAAAGTATAGAAATTCTTGGTGGTTAAGGAGGTGAGAAGAAGAAAATTGTGAAGAAGAAATAGAAGGTGGTGGATGTAGATGGAGGAAGGAGAAGGAGGGGGAAGAATGAGAGGGAAAAGAGAAAGATGAAGCATACAAAATGGTGACAGTGGAGGAGGAAAAGAAGGCAGACAAAGGGGAGGACTAAAAAACAAGCAGGAGGGAAAAGAAGAGGGGGAGACTGAGGGGGATGGGTTATAGGAAAATTAATACCAAACAAAGGAGGTGGGAAAAGGAAGAAGGAAAAGGAGAAGGTGGAAGAGGAAAGAGAGGATCAGATGAAGGACTTGAAGAGGAATAAGAGGAATAAGAGGAGGAGAATGTAGATGAGGAGATGGAGCTGAAGGAGCAGGCAAAGGAGCAAGCAAATGATGATGATGATGATAATGATGGGGAGGAGAAGGAAGAGGAGGAAGAGGCTGAGACAGCAGAGGGACAGGTAGAGGAGGAAGAGGGAGATGGGGAGCAGGAGAAAGAGGAAAAGGGAAGAAAAGTGAGAAGAGGAAGAAGAAAAGGAATAAGTGAAGGAAAAAGAGAAGGAGGAAAAGTGGAGGAATAAAAGGAGGAGGATGAAATGGAGGAGGTAAACGAGCAGGAGGAGGAGGAGAAAGTGAAGGGAGAAGAGGAGAAAAAAAGAGGAAGAACAGGAAAATTAAGAAAATAAGAGAAGGAGAGTAAGGTAAATGAAGAATAAGAAGAAAAGAAGACAGACAAAGAGAGGAAAAGGAAGAAGTAGGAGAAGAAGTGAAGTAAAAATAAAAAAATAAAACACTTACCAACAGGCTTAACATAGCTGTTCAGCAGAAGATCCCTCAGGGTGATAACTTCATTTGATGATAATGCTCTTTTAAATTCTTTTTGCTTCAAATAATCTAAAGCCTGTAAATGTACAAGTATATATATATATATATATATATATATATATATATATATATATATATATATATATATATATATATGTATATATATATATTTAGATATGTATATATACAAAAATATATGTATATACATCTATACATATATTCATATATATATATATATATATATATATATATATATAATATATATATATATATATATATATATATATATATAATATATATATATATATATATATATATATATATATATATATATATATATATATATATATATATATATATATATATATATATAATATAAATATAATTTCGGTTGTTGATTTTCCTCTCGGGAACTGTAGTCGTAGAATGAAAAGGAGAACCAGAGCTGTGGTTAACATCTTTATTGTAAACGTTTCAGAGATCGTAATTCATCTCCATCATCAGTACTAGAAATAATGAACCAAAACATACAATTAGATGCAGAAACAAAAGAAAAACATAGTTCATAAAAAGAGCAACAATAAAATGGGAATAGGATCAAACAAAAATAAAATGGCAGAAACATAGTGAAAAAGGTGTATAAGGGTGGGACATACCAACCAAGTGTGAAAAGGTGGTTATGGTGACTACACAGTAAACAACTGGATGGCTGTGTTGGCATTCAGCTTGGGTTTCATCTTATGCGTATGCACGGACTCTAGGATGAGGAGGTCGAGTCTGTTAAATGTGGAAGGCAGAATTTTAAAATCACTGTGAGTGAAAGGATGGTCTTCTGTTTGTGAATGATGGCAGATAGCGGAGAAAGATGGTCTGGTCAGAGGTAGGCTGGTTCTCATAGACTTACCCATGTGTTCAAGTATTCTATGTTTGAACCATCGTGTAGATGATCCAATGTACCTAGTATTGCATCTAGGACAGTTAAAAATACACACAATATTTGAACATAGTTTTGAGGGCAGAAACATCTTCATTTTATAGAAAGAGTTGATATTATAAGAGTTCACAAAAACAATGTTGAATTTAATTTGTGGGAATGAATGTTTCAGTGTCTCACGTAATTGTTTATGGATGGTGAAGCTTATATGTCCAAGGTACAGTAACTTTATATACTTGGTTTCTTTGGGAGCAGTTTATATTTTTGTGAGTGGACATAATTTGTTATCTAGGAATGATCTAAGTGTCTTGTAAAATACGCTGTCAGGATAGCCATTGTTACTGAAGTAATCTCTCAAGAATATTATTTCTTTGTCAAACTGCATCCAGGTGGAACATATGTTGAAAGCTCTGTTGATAAGAGTGGCGATACTGTTAATTTTATATTTCATAGGTGAGAAACTTAAAAAGTTTATTCCCAAACCGGTGAAAGTAGGTTTTCTGTAAACTGTAGTGGAAAGGCGTCCGTTTTCTTTAGATATCAGTTTGTCAAGAAAGGGAAGTTCGTATTCCTTTTCCATTTCACACGTAAACTTAATGTTAGGGTGTTGGTAATTTAGATAAGACAGGAATTGTCCAATGTGTGACTGTTGTTTAAACAAAAGGAACATGTCATCAATATACATTTTGTAGATTATTGGTTTGAAATCATTTGGACAGTTATTTAACCAGTTACATTCATGGTGGCATAGGAAGGCATTTGCATAACTTGGGCCAAGTGGTGAACCCTAAGCTACGCCATCTATTTGATTATATAATTTGTTATCAAACGTGAAAACAGAATCTCTTGTGGCAACATTTAGAAAAGAGTTAAACTGTTTCTTGTTTAGATCAAACTGCAATATGGACTCGTCTGATATGGTGTCCGAAATAATCTGTGTAGTTTCTGACAGAGGCACGTTAGTGAATAATGATTCCACATCAAAGCTGGCCATTATTGTGGAATCTTCAATGTTAAGTTGTTTGATTTCTTCCACAAAATCCAAAGTGTTGGCAATGGTGTACTCATTAATGGCTAGGGGTTGGATGATTTTGACAAGGAATTTAGCAAGGTTATGCTTCACCATCCGTAAACAATTAATTGAGACACTGAAACATTCATTCCCACAAATTAAATTCAACATTGTTTTTGTGAACTCCCATAATATCAACTCTTTCTTTAAAATGAAGATGTTTCTGCCCTCAAAACTATGTTCAAATATTGTGTATATTTTTAACTGTCTTAGATGCAAAACTAGGTACATTGCATCATCTACACAATGGTTCAAACACAAAATACTTGAACACATGGTTCATAAAACTACATTGCATCATCTACACAATGGTTCAAACACAGAATACTTGAACACATGGGTAAGTCTATGAGAACCAGCCTACCTCTGACCAGACCATCTTTCTCCGCTATCCGCCATCATTCACAAACAGAAGACCATCCTTTCACTCACAGTGATTTTAAAATTCTGTCTTCCACATCTAACAGACTCGACCTCCTCATCCTAGAGTCCGTGCATACGCATATGATGAAACCCAAGCTGAATGCCAACACAGCCATCCAGTTGTTTACTGTGTAGTCACCATAACCACCTTTTCACACTTGGTTGGTATGTCCCACCCTTACACACCTTTTTCACTATGTTTCTGCCATTTTATTTTTGTTTGATCCTATTCCCATTTTATTGTTGCTCTTTTTATGAACTATGTTTTTCTTTTGTTTCTGCATCTAATTGTATGTTTTGGTTCATTATTTCTAGTACTGATGATGGAGATGAATTACGATCTCTGAAACGTTTACAATAATGATGTTTACCACAGCTCTGGTTCTCCTTTTCATTCTATATAAATAAATAAATAAATAAATAAATAAATAAATAATATATATATATATATATATATATATATATATATATATATATATATATGCACACATATATATGAATACATAATTACATACATA
>NW_020868306.1:440481-445481 GCF_003789085.1 Penaeus vannamei
GTGGAAAGATAGGTGGAGGAAGGGAAAAAGGAGAAAGAGATTACGCACGTAGAAAGGTATCAGAAGCGTGGAAAGAAAAAAAGAGAGAAGAAGGGGAAAGGAAAAGAAGAAGAAAAATGGGGAAAAACGAAGAGAAGGAAAAAGAGAAAGGATAAAAAAAACAAAAAACAAGGGCATAAAAAAGACGATTGGTAGGAGGGCGATGAGAAAAAGAAAAAGAAAAGAAATGGTAGAACAAGAAGAAAAATTACGTGTATGTATGTCTGAGTGTACATATGTCTGTGTATCAAAAGAAGATGAAGAAGAAGAAAAGAAAAAGAAAGAAAAAGAAAAGAAAGAGAAGAGGAAGAACAAGAACAAGAACAAGAAAAAAACAATAAAATTATTCTAAAATCCAAAGGAAAAAAAACTATAAAAGAGAAAAGAGAAGCAACAAAAGGCCAATACAAGCAAAAGTAAAAGGAACAGCGCGAGAAGATTAATCCAACATGGCGCTATTTTGCCCCCAGCCTCATCGTCCGAATCTCATGACTTCGCGTGAGGATCTGTTCGGTTCGGCTGCCCTCGTGTCGGTGCGAGAGAAGGTCGGCTTTTGAGAGTTCGGTCTTCGGTTGATTGTCGGCTGCTGCTCTTGCTCGCTTTGGCTTTCTTTAACTCTTTTTTTTCGTTTTTCTTCTTTTCTTTTCTTTTCTTATTCTTTTCTTATTCCCATTCTTCTTCTTCTTCTTTCTTTCTCTTTCTCTTTCCTTTCACCTTCCTCTTTTTCTTTCTCCTTCTCTTTCTCTCTCCCTACAATTCTCCTTATTCCAAATCATTACTTTTTCCCTGCATTTCATACCCGAGCAAACTCGGAAGAAGAAAAAAAAAAAGGAAAAGAAAGAAAAAGTAGAACAAGAACAAGAAAAGAAAATAAACTATAAAATTATTCTAAACTCCAAAGAAAAAAAAACTATAAAAGAGAAAAGAGAAGCAACAAAAGGCCAATACAAGCAAAAGTAAAAGGAACAGCGCGAGAAGATTAATCCAACATGGCGCTATTTTGCCCCCAGCCTCATCGTCCGAATCTCATGAATTCGCGTGAGGATCTGTTCGGTTCGGCTGCCCTCGTGTCGGTGCGAGAGAAGGTCGGCTTTTGAGAGTTCGGTTCGGTTTGATTGTCGGCTGCTGTTCTTGCTCGCTTTGGCTTTCTTTAACTCTTTTTTTTTTTTTTTTTTTTTTTTCTTTTTCCTCTTCTTCTTCCTTTTCTTCTTCTTCTTCTTCTTTTTCTTTTCTTCCTCTTCTTCTTCTTTCTTTCTCTTTCTCTTTCCTTTCACCTTCCTCTTTTTCTTTCTCTCTCCCTACAATTCTCCTTATTCCAAATCATTACTTTTTCCCTGAAAAGAAAAAGAAAAAGAAAAGAAAGAAAAGAAAAGAAAAGAAAAGAAAGAAAAGAAAAGAAAAGAAAAGAAAAGAAAAGAAAAGAAAAGAAAAGAAAAGAAAAGAAAAGAAAAGAAAAGAAAAGAAAAAGAAAAGAAAAGAAAAGAAAAGAAAAAAAATAACAAGAAAAAAGAACAAGAACAAGAACAAGAACAAGAAAATAAACTATAAAATTATTCTAAAATCCAAAGAAAAAAAAAAACTATAAAAGAGAAAAGAGAAGCAACAAAAGGCCAATACAAGCAAAAGTAAAAGGAACAGCGCGAGAAGATTAATCCAACATGGCGCTATTTTGCCCCCAGCCTCATCGTCCGAATCTCATGAATTCGCGTGAGGATCTGTTCGGTTCGGCTGCCCTCGTGTCGGTGCGAGAGAAGGTCGGCTTTTGAGAGTTCGGTCTTCGGTTGATTGTCGGCTGCTGCTCTTGCTCGCTTTGGCTTTCTTTAACTCTTTTTTTTTCGTTTTCTTAATTCCTTTTTTTTCTCTTCTTCTTCTTTTACTTTTCTTCTTCCTTTTCTTATTCTCATTCTTCTTCTTCTTCTTTCTCTTCCTTTTCTTCTTCATTTTTCATTTTTCTTCTTTTTCTTTTTCTTTTTCTTTTTCTTTTTCTTTCTTTCTCTTTCTTCCTTCTCTTTCTCTCTCCCTACAATTCTCCTTATTCCAAATCATTACTTTTTCCCTGCATTTCATATCCGAGCAAACTCGAAGAAGAAGAAGAAAAGAAAAAAGAAAAAAGAAAAAAAAAAAAAGTAGAACAAGGACATGAACAAGAACAAGAAAATAAACTATAAAATTATTCTAAAATAAAAAAAAAAAAAAAACTATAAAAGAGAAAAGAGAAGCAACAAAAGGCCAATACAAGCAAAAGTAAAAGGAACAGCGCGAGAAGATTAATCCAACATGGCGCTATTTTGCCCCCAGCCTCATCGTCCGAATCTCATGACTTCGCGTGAGGATCTGTTCGGTTCGGCTGCCCTCGTGTCGGTGCGAGAGAAGGTCGGCTTTTGAGAGTTCGGTCTTCGGTTGATTGTCGGCTGCTGCTCTTGCTCGCTTTGGCTTTCTTTAACTTTTTTTTCGTTTTTTTCTTTTCTTTTTTTTCTTTTCTTCCTCTTTTCTTATTCTCATTCTCTTCTTCTTCTTTCTCTTTCTCTTCCTTTTCCTATTCTTCTCTTTCTCTTCTTCTCTTCCTTTTTTTTCTTCTTTCTTCCTTTTCTTCTTCTTCTTCTCTTCTTCTTTTCTTTTCTTTCTCTTCTCTTTCTTTCTTTCTTTTTTTCTTCCTTTCACCTTCCTCTTTTTCTTTCTCCTTCTCTTTCTCTCTCCCTACAATTCTCCTTATTCCAAATCATTACTTTTTCCCTGCATTTCATACCCGAGCAAACTCGGAAGAAGAAGAAGAAAGAAAAAAAAAAGAAGTAAAGTAGAACAAGAACAAGAACAAGAAAATAAACTATAAAATTATTCTAAAACCCAAAGAAAAAACAAACTATAAAAGAGAAAAGAGAAGCAACAAAAGGCCAATACAAGCAAAAGTAAAAGGAACAGCGCGAGAAGATTAACCCAACATGGCGCTATTTTGCCCCCAGCCTCATCGTCCGAATCTCATGACTTCGCGTGAGGATCTGTTCGGTTCGGCTGCCCTCGTGTCGGTGCGAGAGAAGGTCGGCTTTTGAGAGTTCGGGCTTCGGTTGATTGTCGGCTGCTGTTCTTGCTCGCTTTGGCTTTCTTTAACTCTTTTTTTTTTTTCGTTCTTCTTCTTTTTCTTTTTCTTTTTCTTCTTCTTTCTCTTCTTTTCTTATTCTCATTCTTCTTCTTCTTCTTTCTCTTCTCTTCTTTTCCTATTCTTTTTCTTTTCTCCTTCCCTTTCTCACCTTATTCCAAATCATTACTTTTCCCTTTCATACCAAAAAGAAAAGAAGAAAAAAGAAAAAGAAGAAAGAAAGAGAAAAAGAACAAGAAGAAAGAAAAAAGAAAAAAAGAAAAAAAAAAAAAAAAAAAAAACTAAAAAAAGAGAGAGCAACAAAGGCCAATACAAGCAAAGTAAAGGAACAGCGAGAAGATTTCCACATGGCGCTATTTTGCCCCCAGCCTCATCGTCCGAATCTCATGACTTCGCGTGAGGATCTGTTCGGTTCGGCTGCCCTCGTGTCGGTGCGAGAGAAGGTCGGCTTTTGAGAGTTCGGTCTTCGGTTGATTGTCGGCTGCTGCTCTTGCTCGCTTTGGCTTTCTTTAACTCTTTTTTTAGTTTTTCTTCTTTTCTTCTTCTTCTTCCTTTTCTTATTCTCATTCTTCTCTTCTTCTTTTTCTTTCTCTTTCTCTTCCTTTTCCTATTCTTTCTCTTTCTCTTCCTTTTCTTCTTCATTTTTCTTCCTCTTCTTCCTCTTCTTTTCCCTTCTCTTCTTCTTTTTTTCTTCTTCTTCTTCCTTTTTCTTTATTCTTCTTTTCTTCTTCTTTTTCTTTCTCTTTCTCTTTCCTTTCACCTTCTTCTTTCTCTCTCCTTCTCTTTTTCTCTCTCTCTATAATTTTCCTCATTCCAAATTATTACTTTTTCCCTGCATTTCACACCCAAGCAAACTGCTCACGTATATCTAATAATCTTTTTTTTTTCCTTTGAAGAATCTGTCTTTGTTTAATTTATAAATGAACAAGCATATAATTATAATGTTATTGATTGCTTCATTATCATTAATAATATAAATATATGGATTAGTAAGAGAAGAATTGTCATCATACACTTACAATCATGTAAATACACAATCACATTCACTTAATATTTGCTAGCTATACAACGTGATACAAATTATGTACAACATAATCAATGCACATTTCATGACATTTATAAAATTTTAATGCAGTAAATACTGAAAATAATTTGATAATTCAATTAATTTCATTTTCACTTCAATATCTTAACTAACTAAACGATTTTTTATTTTTATTTATTTATTTATCTTTTTTAATAGAGAGAGATGGAGAAAAGAAAGAAGAAAAAACAACGGATTTTTAAAAAGACAAAGAGAGATGGAGAGAAAGAAAGAAAAAAAAAAAACAAAAAAACGTAGTGTGCATAGTTTGTTTACACGAGATTAAGTTAATACGTAAAGATACAACAAACGTTAGAATTAACAAAGAATTACCCGTTTATTACAAGAATATATACACGAAATGCAATTAAAAAGGAGGGAGAGGGAACGAGGGAATGATGCATAGGAATGGTGTAGGATAAGAAGAAAATCAAGCAAAAAAGAAATAAGAGAGAGGGGAATAGATAAAGACTAGAGAAGATAAAACGGAAAAGGCAGACAAGCAGAGTGTGAAAGAGAGAGAGAGAGAGAGAGAGAGAGAGAGAGAGAGAGAGAGAGAGAGAGAGAGAGAGAGAGAGAGAGAGAGAGAGAGAGAGAGAGAGAGAGAGAGAGAGAGAGAGAGAGAGAGAAGAGCGAGAGAGAGTGAAGAGAGAGAAAGAGAGGAGAGAAAGAGAGAAGAGAGAGAGAGAGAGAGAGAGAGAGAGAGAGAGAGAGAGAGAGAGAGAGAAGAGAGAGAGAGAGAGAGAGAGAGAGAGAGAGAGAGGAGAACGAGAGAGAGAGATG